>CAUYTI010122113.1:0-10270 GCA_963575145.1 Galago senegalensis | reverse complement strand
CCACAGGCGCCCGCCACAACGCCCAGCTTTTTTGGTTGCAGCCGTCGTTGTTGTTTGGCGGGTCCGGGCTGGGGATTTGAACCTGCCACCTTAGGTGTACGTGGCTGGCGCCTTAGCCTGTTGAGCTATAGGCGCCGAGCCCATTTTGCTTATTTCAATTGGCATGATATATTTCAAAATTATAGTATAAACCAAACAATATGGATTGTACCTTTGGCCAGAGATTCTCAAAACTGGCTGCTCACTAGAGTGAGTTGAGGATTTAAAAATAAATATTTCTTATTTTTAAAAATTATTTTATAAACCAAACAATATGGATTGTACCTTTGGCCAGAGCTTCTCAAACCTGGCTGCTCATTAGAGTGAGTTGAGGATTTAAAAATAAATATTTCTTATTTTTTAAAATTATTTTATTCCGGGCACAGTGGCTCATACCTGTAATCCTAGTGGGTACTCTGGGAGTCAGGGGATCATTAGAAATCAGGAGTTTGAGATCAGCTTAAGCAAAAATGAAACTGTTTTTACAAAAATAGAAAAATAAGCTAAGTGTGGTGACACACACCTGTAGTTCCAGCTACTTGTGAGGCTGAGGCAGGAGCATAACCTGGGGCCAGGAGTTTGAGGATACAGTGAGCTTGGATTAATAGCACTGCACTCTAGTCAGGTGACAAGACCAAGACCTTGTCTTAAAACAAAAACAAAAAATGATTTCAGAATCTACTGACCTAGAATCTCCAAAATCTCAGGACTCTGTATTATCTTAACAGTTTTCAGGTGATTTCTGATAAAATAGACAAAACGTAATAGGATTTGTACTAAAACACACATTTTTTTCAATTAGAGAAGTTTTTGTTTTTCTGCCAATCTGAAAATTTAATCCTGAAATGAAAAGGTCAATTTCATGTAGTTGTAAGGATACTGTGAAGGTAGGTTTATATATATCATATCCTACATTGGCCAGGCTCTTGGCAATCATCTGGGTAGTCACCTTCTTTTGACGCAGAAAAATTTTCATTCGTGGCTTCATGTACAGAATACCACAGTATGCCTATGGAACAGTGAAGGGAAAGTTATTATGTGATATTGCCAATTCTACTGCCATCCCCATAAAAGACTGCTAGCATCTGATGTCTATTGTGGGCAAAGATTTGGCTCAGCTTCTATACCTTGCTACTTACTCTTTGTCATCTGTCACACTGAAGTGCTGCTGGCTCTATTACCTAAACTGTTTCAATGGAAATAGTGAAAAGGAATCCTAGAACAGGGCTAAAGGGTTGTCATCTTTATATAAATAAAATTAGATCCTGTCCTATAATATCTTCACATTATAAGAAATCTTACCTCTCATTGTTGAAAAAACCACTCTTACTCACCCGTAAAGAATATTCTGTTTCTGGTAGCTCAGAGGTAATATCACCAGTCTCTTTTTCTTCTATGTCAAAGTCTGATACCAGGATGTCATACTGATCTGTATCAAAGTCCAACTCAGACTTTCCATCTTTATTTCTGGGTAAAAGAGACAAGTACCAATCTAACAAAACTGGCTCCAAAGGACAAAAAATGCCCTAGGAACCCAAGAGAAAAGAAACAATATGAGCCAAAACTCAGGTATCTATTTCTTTCACTGACTACCAATGCAAAGTAACTACAAACTACTTGGTTTGAGGATCACATATTTAGGGGTATTTCCATTCTAAACAAATGCACTATGTTTCATAGAGGTGGTAGTGCCAAGTTCATAAGAAACAGAAAAAGGCTATGAAATCTCTGTGGTCTGGATCAAATGAATGCCAGCTATCCTCAAAGCAGGATCTTAAAACAGATCCCAACTTTCTGGGTACTGTGGAGTAAGTCATTCAACATCACTTTCTCCCACTAAATAAATAGATGAATTAACACCTAATTCTATTAAGTTTAGACTAATGAAATACCAGATTTCCCCAGATCTAATCCTATTTCTTAGAAGGAAAATAATTGGTATAAAAATAGCATATACAGGGTAGTCATAACGTTCATGTGCAATTAAATTGTATTTACTAGTCCTCTAGAATATTGGTTAGAGAATGATCACTTAAACATAATAATACTGATATTCCTTTCATAAGGACCTTTATTCTTCCCATAATATTTTTGGGCCACTTAGCTTTGCTCCACTTCAAGACCCTGAGGTATATCACTGTACACTGCCAGGGAAAAAAGGTTAGACCCATGTTTGTACCTGGAAAACATTTAAAAACAAATGATGGGTTTTAGAGAAAATGTATGTATCAGAACAATAGTTCTGTGAAACAGCAATCTCTCAAGATATTTTTAAATAAGAAATGAAAGGCCTGGTGAGGTGGCTCAGGCCTGTAATCCTAGCACTCTGGGAGGCCAAGGTAGATGGACTGCCTGAGCTGCCAGGAGACCAGCCTGAACAAGAACGAGAATCCTACTCTAAAAATAGCTGGGTGTTGTGGCATGCGCCTGTAGTCGCAGCTAGTTGGGAGGCTGAGACAAGAAAATCACTTGAGCCCAAGAGTTTGAGGTCACTGTCAGCTATGATGCCAAAGCACTTTACTGAGGGTGACAAAGTGAGACTCCAAAAAGAAAAAGAAAAAAGAAAAACTAGCTCGGTGTTGTGGCAGGTGCCTGTAGTTCCAGCTACTTGGGAGTCTGAGGCAAGAGAATCACTTTAGCCCAAGAATTTGAGGATGCTGTGAGGTATGAATCCATGGTACTCTACCCAAGGTGACAGAGTGAGACTCGTCTCAAATGAATAAATAAGAAATAAAAGTTACATGATCAAATAAAATTGAGAAACAATTCTTAGCCCTCAGAGTCACCTCAAGCTTTAGTGATACCTCCTCGATACTTTAGGCTGCACAAACTCAGAGCTGCTTTACTGAAAATGGGCTGGAGCAGAGCCACTATGGTATGTAGCTTGTATGAAGCCCATGTCACTGTGTAATAACATATTCTGGATTTTCTAGAATAATCCTGATTCTTACTACCTCACCCCAGACTAACACATAAACCTTGAGGTTCTGACCATCTCCATCCAATAAAAGGAGGTTTGAAGAAATGTGTATAAAAATTGGGAAATATGGCATACGATATTGCTCTCTTAAAAATTTTCCATAAGCCTTAGTATATATGTAATATATGAAAGCCTCTGAGAAGTCCTAGCGTAAAACAACATGGTAAACTTTGTTTAAAGCAGCTTTTCCCCAATTTGACCATGCAAGCCTTTATTTACACAGGCTGAGTATCCTTTACCTGAAATGTTTGGGACCAGAAGTGTTTGAAATTATTTTGGATTTTGGAATAATTTGCATTATACTTACTGGTGAGCACCTGTAATCAGAAAATTGAAACCTCCAATGAGCATTTATTTTGGGCTGTTGTTTTGGCACTTTCAGATATTTCAGATTTTGCAGCATTTCGAATTTTAGATTTTCGGATTAGGGATACCCAATTGGAAATACCTCAGGAAAATGATAATTTGTTATACAAATTATATTGCTTGAGGTTTTCTGAGTAGGACATAGGGAAGATTGAAAATATCAATATGTGAGCCATCATATTTTTTTCCTTTTTAAGTATAGTATTCTGTATAAATGGGGTCTCACTATGTTGCCCAGGCTGGACTCAAAGTCCTGGGCTCAAGCAATCCTCCCGCCTCAGCCTCCTGAGCAGTTGGGACTACAAGCATGTGACACAAAGCTCAGCTTACTAACACTATTTTGGGGAATGTTTTACCCACATAAGAAATGAGACAAAATATTTCACTCAAGAAGAGGAAAAATGAATATATCTGATATTCTGTTCTATTAAACATCTAGTAATACATCTTTATTTCATAGTTAAGGTTTTTAGCTTTTAGTGCTTAGCCTTAAATCCACTCTTAAATGTATTCTATCTCACATTCCAAGATTAAACAAATGAAATATTGTAGAGTATTTATAGATTGTTTTATTAGTTCTAAAGACATGATTTTAAGCCAATCTCATTACAGTTAAAATTCATCTCCAAAGATTTTTCTACATCTAATTCAGCTACTCTGAAAGCACTAATACAGAGGTCCTTATTTTTTAATTCACACTATTTTTTGTTACTCTAATTTCTTTCTTTTATTTCATTTTCATTGTCAAGTAGGTAAAACAATTGTAATTTACCAATCTCACAACAATGCCTATGAATATGAAATAGATATTATAAAGGATTCAGAGGATCTTAAAATCATGTTGAACTGTGTAATTTATGACAATAGCCACAGGATATGTGTGCCATGCCACATTTTACCAACAAGAACCACTATATCAAACAGAACTGTGGTTCTAAGAGAAAGCTACAGAAAGGTATACAATGAAATAGAAATTTGTATCGAAATTCATCTCCTCTGCTTCTCTAGAAAGATTTATTAAAATGTGCTTCATCATTCTACCTTTGCTCCTCCTTAGAATCTATCCCCTTTGGAATACTATACCTGCGGATGTTCCAAATAAGAACACGAGTGCCTTTTTTGCCTGGTATAGCATCAAACTGGGATAGCAGGTCATTTTCACTGTTGAAAATTGAATAGTTCAGGATGGCTTCTAGGCTGGGCAAGGAATCCTCAGTAATAATCATTTTTCGTAAAACCAAATATAGTCAAAGAAAAATTAATATTTTAGGATGCTATGAAGAAGGAAGATTTGTCTTTTGGGTTACATGTTTAGACAAAACTATGGACATAAAGCATGGGCATTATTGCTACGGAAGAAAGTAAAGGGGGAAAATGGAGAAAGGTTATAGAGACAAAAAACCAGAATCAGATATGACTGCAGAGTATTGCTTCAAAGCTACAATGTATACAAAGTCTATGTTTCAGACAAAGATAAAAGTCTGATTTTTTTTTTTTTTTTTTAGAGACAGAGTCTCACTTTATCCCTCTTGGTAGAGTGCCATGACATCACAGCTCATAGCAACCTCCAACTCCTGGGCTTAGGTGATTCCTTTGCCTTAGCCTCCTGAGTAGCTGGGACTATAGGTGCCCGCCAGAACACCCGGCTATTTTTTTTTTTGTTGCAGTTCAGCTGGGGCTGGGTTTGAACCCGCCACCCTCGGTATATGGGGCCAGTGCCCTACTCACTGAGCCACAGGTGCTGCACTTTTTTTTTTTTTTTGAGACAGAGCCTCAAGCTGTCACCCTAGGTAGAGTGCCATGGCATCATAGCTTACAGTAACCTCAAAACTCCTGGGCTCAAGCGATTCTCCTGCCTCCACCTCCCAAGTAGCTGGGACTACAGGCACCTGCCACAACGCCTGGCTATTTTTTTTTTTTTTTTGGTTGCAGCCATCATTGTTGTTTGGCAGGCCTGGGCTGGATTCAAACCTGCCAGCTCAGGTGTATGTGGCTGGTGCCTTAGTCTCTTGAGCCACAGGTACTGAGCCAAAAGTCTGAATTTTTAAACTCTTTGGAAGCCATGAGTTCAAACATTGTTGCTATACTCTTTCAATGAAGACAACCTGGTGTCTAACAGAAATAACTAAACAACCGTTATTTGTTATAGTTAAATTAGATATTGTATTTATCAGATAAGCTAATAAATATGTATCTAAGAGTATGAATGCCAATATAGCTACCCTTAGGGGGGGAAAAGAATAGGCCCTGAGAATTTTACTGGGGGGATGGAGGAGATGTACTATATAGATCAGATAGCATAACAATAAAAATTTCAATATACCAAAAACATTTCTAAGCTTCTGTCAATGACTCACTTATTTTTAGAATAATTAATAGAGGAAAATACCTTAAAGTTAAATTTAAGACATCGGAATACCTCTTAATGAAAACTTTTGATAGCTGGATTTTATCTGAAGAGGTTCCTATCAAAATAGTCAGATTACCCTAATTTTTAATCAACATTCTCCATTTCTACAAAGGATATTGTCTTGCTGGTTGAATGGAACAATTGGTACAATTATTGCCTGAGCCTGGACACATTCCAGATAGGTCTGTGATAGTAGTCCAACAGTGAGAGTACCACCATTCTTGGTGAAGACAAGAGCGTCCTTTCCTAGCCGCATGGAGCCGGACTTGAAGCCATTACCAAAGACCCCAATGGGACACTGGCTCTTCCTTATTACTTTATCTGTAAAGCCAAAGCTGTAATTACACAAGAAAAAAGAAATCAGAAAGGTAAATGCATCTTAAGATAGGTGACAAGCAGAATGTTTGGCTTACAAATAAATAATACTTATGAGATGTCTCTCCTATTTTATTTTAATGGTTTTGGACAAAACTATTAAGTTAAAAACATAGGAAATTACTATGGGGTAACGAGATTGATTTTTTTTTCTGTGTGGTTTGTGTGTATATAGTTCTACTACATTAAAGTCAAGAAGGCACCTTTCAACTAATAGAAAGCTGAAAGTGGCCTTGGGCAACTGCCTTTCTTGTCTAGATAAAATGGGTCTCATTGCTAGAAGTAAATTTATGGTAAGGTAAAAAGAGTAGTTATCCAGACAGGGTAACAAAAGTACCAAATAGTGGCAATGGTCAAAGGTACTAGACAGGCAAGTCCTAAAGTGGTTACATCACCCTCTAGAAATCTGAAGTCAGAGATCATGTATCTCAACAATTTCAGCTCTCCACCCAAAGGATAACCCTTCCAATTCTTATCCTCTGCTCCATCTGCTGGGACAGTTCACTGGAATGGGGCCAAGGGATAAAAATAGGTAGTTCTGCCTTTGAATATCTGTCTGCAAACAGCTGCAGTATAAAGTCTCTCTTGTTCTATTAAGGGCCTATCACTGAGTCACCTCAAAATTCTCTGTAGTCCCTTATGATCAGATAAATTTGGGAGGCAGAACATTTCCCTGTCTCATATTTTCCATTTAGATACACCCCAAAATAACAGAACCTAAAAAAATTAAAGATAGCAAATCTAGAAAATTATTATCTTCTTCTTTATCTTCCTTCACTAATAAAACTAAAGACTGTTTCTCTCCAGACTAATTTTATAATGCTGTACACTATTCATTCAATATATATTTAAACCGAGCACTCACTATGTGCTGTGCATTGTGCTGAGCACTACAGACATGATTTAATAAAAGAGACATGATTCTTGCCCTCACAGTTTATAATCTAAGGAAGGAAAAAAAAATGAAACAGATTAGATGCTTCTCCAACATCAATAAAATAGATATGCTACTGGCCATGACCATGCAGCCTAGTCTTGGCTTCTACTCTTCAGCAGGGTGGGTTGCATATCTGATTTCTACTTCTTAGTCTAATTTCTACGTCTTAAAGGTTGTGGTTTTCTGTTTACTCTCTAATAAGGCACTATACAGTAATACCACATGTCCTCCTAGAGTAGACACTATTTATAGAAGCTTTGTGTATTCTACAAGTCTAACAAAAGGGAAAGGGAATTTCCAGGGCAGTGATCCTTTGAAGAAAACCAAAAGAGCATTGAGATTGCATTGTCTATAGGCCTTAGTATTCCAGGAAATAAGCTGGTAAGATTCATACATTCCCATTCCTTTTTTTTTTTTTTTTGGTAGAGGCAGAGTTTCACTGTATCACCCTCGGTAGACTGCTGTGGCATCACACAGCTCACAGCAACCTCCAGCTCCTGGGCTTAGGTGATTCTCTTGCCTCAGCCTCCTGAGTAGCTGGGACTGCAGGCTCTTTTATTCTATGTAAGAATCCCATAAATAGGTACTCAATTTAACTGCATATCTGCAGAATGAATGCCAGATATCAATCCAATAACTAACATAAAACCCCACACCATACAGAATAATATAATATAGTTATAAGAATAAATCTGGGCTCGGCGCCTATAGCTCAACAGGCTAAGGCGCCAGCCACGAACACCTAAGGTGGCGGGTTCGAATCCCCAGCCCGGACCCGCCAAACAACAATAATGGCTGCAACCAAAAAATAGCCAGGCGTTGTGGCGGGCGCCTGTGGTCCCAGCTACTTGGGAGGCGGAGGCAGGAGACTTGCTTGAGCCCAGGAGTTGGAGGTTGCTGTGAACAGTGAAGCCATAGCACTCTACCCAGGGGAACAGCTTGAGGCTCTGTTGCCAAAAAAAAAGGCTCGGCGCCTATAGCTCAACCGGCTAAGGCACCAGCCACGTACACCTAAGGTGGCGGGTTCGAATCCCCAGCCCGGACCCGCCAAACAAAAATGACGGCTGCAACCAAAAAGCTGTGGCGGGCGTCTGTGGTCCCAGCTATTTGGGAGGCAGAGGCAGGAGACTAGCTAGAGCCCAGGAGTTGGAGGTTGCTGTGAGCTATAATGCCACGGCACTCTACCCAGGGGGACAGCTTGAGGCTCTGTCTCAAAAAAAAAAGAATAAAACTACTGGCTCGGTGCCTGTGGCTCAAGCAGCGAAGGCGCCAGCCACATACACCTAAGGTGGCAGGTTCGGATCCAGCCCGGGCCCACCAAAATAACAATGATGGCTGCAACCAAAAAATAGCCAGGAGTTGTGGCAGGCGCCTGTGTTCCCAGCTACTTGGGAGATTGAGGCAGGAGACTCGCTTGAGCCCAGGAGTTGGAGGTTGCTGTGAGCTGTGATGCCACCGCACGCTACCTAGGGTGATAGCTTGAGGCTCTGTCTCAAAAAAAAAAAAAAAGAATAAAACTACTTTAAAATAGGCTCGGTGCCCATAGCACAGTGGTCATGGCGCCAGCTACATATACCAAAAGGTGGCAGGTTTGAGCCCAGCCCAAGCCAGCTAACCAACAATGGCAACTGTAAGAAAAACAAAAAACCCAAAAAACTGCTTTAAAATAATTTGCCAGGCACAGTGACTCATACCTATGAGTCCCAGTTACTTGGAAGGCTGAGTGGGAGGATGGCTTGAGCCCAAGAGTTTGAGGCCAGACCCCATGTCTACAAAAAATTAAATAAATAAATAAAAAGAATCACTACTTAAATTTAGCCAAAATGTTATTGTTCTCTAAATGTTTTATAGGCATTTATCTCATCTGCTAAATTAGACTGTACTTACTGAAATGCAGTGACTATGGCATATACCCTTTGTAGATTTCAAGGCAACCGAAATATAGTAGGTATAGAATAAATATTAATGGCACAGTAAAAACAGAAATACCAGCGACAGTGCAGGAAAGGAAGAAGAAGAAAAGGGAAAACTAAGGCAAATACTGAAGGGAGCTTAAGAAAACAAGCTTTACACATGTCATCTACTTACTGGGCATCTGCTCAGGAGAGCCAAGGTTTATGGAGTTGTCAGCAGCACCCACTGCCACTCCATTGATGGAAGAACCACAGTCTGCAATGACTCCTAAGCAGGCTGAGCGCCCACAATCCCAAAGGCGTGCTGTCCCATCTCGAGAACTAGACACCACATTCCTGCCCCGATCAACAATGGCTGTATCTAGGATACCTGGTGAGAGAAAAAAAGTCCCTAAGATGGAGGAGGTAGTAAAGGAAGTGCAAGGGCAGAGAAGGTGGGACTGTAAGTGAGCCCACCCCATCACAAACATGTTCTAACGTACTATGCACTGGGGCGCACTCAAGTACTATTTATTTCTTCACAGAAATAAATAGAAAGTCCCTACTTTCCAGTGGTTCAAAAAGGAGCTATGACAGACAGAAATAAAAAAACCTCTGGATCTAATTTTTAGTGGTGTATTCTAGAGTAGTGGTTTTCAAGTTTTTATTTTGGCTTCAACATCCTTTTTATTTATTTTTATTTATTTTTGAGACTGAGTCTCACTATGTCACCTTCAGTAGAGTACCATGTTGTCACAGCTCACAGCAACCTCAAAGTCTCGGGCTTAAGAGATTCTCCTGCCTCAGCCTCCCAAGTATCTGGGACTACAGGCACCTGCCACAAGGCCCAGCTATTTTTTTTGTTGCAGTTGTCATTGTTGTTTAGTAGGCCTGGGCCAGGTTGGAACCCACCACCCTCGGTGTACACAGTATCCATTGTGCTACGGGTGCTGAGCCTCAAAATACTTTTTATTTTTTTTTTGAGATGGAGCCTCAAGCTATCTCCCTGGGTAGAGTGCCATGGCATCACAGCTCACAGCAACCTCCAATTCCTGGGCTCAAGTGAGTCTCCTGCCTCAGCCTCCCAAGTAGCTGGGACTATAGGTGCCTGCCACAACGCCTGCCATTTTTTTTTTTTTTTTGGTTGCAGCCATCATTGTTGTTTGGTGGGCGCGGGCTGGGGATTCGAACCCGCCACCTTAGGTGTATGTGGCTGGCGCCTTAGCCGCTTGAGCCACAGGCGCCGAGCCGACTTTACTTTTAAAGTAAGG
>CAUYTI010122109.1:0-12855 GCA_963575145.1 Galago senegalensis | reverse complement strand
TTCCAAAAAATTTCATTCAAATATATTTTACACTTTAACAGTTCTTAAGAAGGGAGAATACAGTTTCTTGACACTTAATATTTAAAGGTTTTATTGGCCATATCAATCTTCCTCACAAAAGTTTTAAGTTATCTTTAAGTTCTTAGAATGTCAAAGTAAGAAGAGAAGAAAAACTAAGTTTAGGGGTGGTGGGGAAGCAGCAACTTGGCAACGATCCTCCATTGACTTCACAAGCTCAGGCATCCTTTTTCTCCAGTAGAATTTTGTGCAACTCGTCTGCATCCTCGCTGGTTTTTACCCTGATTAACATGGTAACTGGGACAGTGGCGTTCTTCTCATCAATTGGTGGATTTGGAACACAGACAATAAGTACGTTATTTTTTCCTGTTCGGGTACATGGCATATTGGGTGGAATCAGAACATTCAGCAAAATGTTGCCTGCATTTAAACAAAGGAAAAAATTATACTGAAGTTATATCAACTATAGCTCTGTAAAAGGAGCCTACAATATGCTAAAATCATTAAATACTGAAGAAACTTATACTTAATCTAAAATTTGGAGCCACTGAGAATGTCACAAAGTCAAGCACTTGTTCCCCAACAGATGCCAACAGCGTTGCTGTGAGACCTGTGGCAGGCCTCTGCCCCACTTCCTGGCTGCACACAGCCTCCCTCAGAACCGGCAGCCCTCTGAACACTACGTTGTCACACAGGAGGATGAATGCACTGGCACACCCCAGTCTTCACTGGGTCACACAGACACAGGACAAATAGTGGGAACAGAAACCACACCTGTCACAGGGGCAAAAACAGCTCCCTGGGCAAGAGTAACGTTACTCTGATAGTATCACAAATTGGTCAAGCCCATGTCCTAGGAGCTTCCTTCTGCCACACAGACTGGTGTACACTACTGACCACTCCCTCTCAGGACTGCCCCTCCTTGCCCATACTGTGGACTGTCTTAAGGGCAACATTGGGGTAGGGTAGGGGTTGGACAGCAAAACCTTAGTGATTACTTCTTACATGTTGCATAAAAAAGGATTCCTTTAAATGGTTAATTCCCCTTGGGACACTTGTTAAACAATCCAATTTACCTATCAGTCCTTAGTCACACTTCTATTACAAAAGAAAAACTACTTAGTTATAGCTTTTAACAAACCTATATTTTCGGCAGGCGCCTATGGCTCAGTGGGTAGGCTGCTGGCCCCATATACCGAAGATGGAGGGTTCGAACCTGGCTCCGGCCAGCTAAAACAGCAATGAGAATTGCAACAACAACAAAAAAGCTGGGTATTATGGCAGGTGCCTGTAGTCCCAGCTACTTGGGAAGCTGAGGCAAGAGAATCGCTTAAACCCAAGAGTTGGAGATTTACATGAGCTGTGACATCATGGCACTCTACTGAGGGCAATGAAGTGAGACTCTGTCTCAAAAACAAAAACAAAAAAATCCTACATTTTCTTTTTTGGCTGGTCTTGAACCTGTGAGTTCAATCCACCTGCCTGGGCCTCCCGGAGTGCTAGGATTACAGGTGTGAGCCACCATGCCCAGCCAACTTAACTTTTTCTTACACAATGTTTTCCTGGTACTTGAAACTAAATCTGTGGTAAATACAGGATGAATTCTGGCCTGAAGTCAGCAAGATAAAGGTTTATATATATATGATTATGATACCTTAGAGCCACTTGAAAAAAAAACAAAAGGTACCCACCTAAATTGGTGTCTGCCCGTACCAAAAGCTGTGTCTTCTGGTTTGCTGTAGGTTTTAAATGCAGAGTACCTACACCTTTCTCTTTAAATTCATTGTCTTTCTTGTAAAATAGTTTACACCTATGTGAAAAATGATAGGTAAGGTCAGGTATTCAATTATAAACAGTCACAGTGTCCTAGAAACCACTCTCCACACTTATGTGGAGAAGGAAAGCACAGGGAACACCAGGGTAAATCTGTTACTGATCCAAACAGATCTGGTCTGGGCTAAAACCAGATAAGAAAGTCTACTTAGATTTTGTAGAATCCCACCCCATTTTTTCAAATTAAAATGGCTAGCTGCATGAAACTATTTACAACACTTTCTGAAACTGCTTTTTCTCCAGTCGAAAGTCACAGCTGAACACCTCTCCAGCTCTGTTCCTATTAGGGCCTTGAGCTTAAGAAAAGGAACAAACAGGGTAAACATTCTGCATCTTCCCCCGCCTCAATTTTTTTCCTATTTCTTATTTTAAAAATTCTCCTTAGGCTCCTTCAATTTTTGATTGCTTAAGATGTTGAGGCTCGGTGGCTAAGGCGCCAGCCACGTACACCTAAGGTGGTGGGTTCGAATCCAGCCTGGGCCCGCCAAACAACAATGATGGCTACAACCAAAAAATAGCCGGGTGTTGTGGCGAGTGTCTGTGGTCCCAGCTACTTGGGAGGCTGAGGCAGGAGACTCACTCGAGCCCAGGAGCTGGAGGCTGCTGTGAGCTGTGATGCCACAGCACTCTACCCAGGGGGACAGCTTGAGGCTCTGTCTCAAAAAAAAAAAAAAAAAAAGAAAAAGATGTTGAAATAAATTTGGATAACATTCTTAGGCAGGGCCTAACTAATGTGGAAGTAATTAAATGTCTTCCCAGACTCTCATGCTGTACAATCTTCTTAGTTATTAATAATACAAAACTGTTGTCTGCTGATCTGATTTATTATAAGTATAAAAAAAACTCCTCAAGTCCAAGACAGGCCTTTATATCTTCCAAGTTATTCAATTTGAAAACAAGCAAAAGAGGCCCAGGCATGGTAGCTCAAGCCTATAATCCTAGCACTCCAGGAGGCTGATGCAGGAGACCAGCTTGAGAAAGAATGAGATGCTATCTGTTTAAAAATACAAAAACTAGCCAGGTGTTGTGGCACACGCTGTAGTCCCAGCTCCTTGGGAGGCTGAGGCAGGAGGATCACTTGAATCCAGGAGTTTAAGGTTGCTGTGAGCTATGATAACACCACTGCACTCAACCCAGGACAGAGAGAGACCCTGTCCCCCCAAAATAAATAAATAAATAAAAATAAGCAAAAAGGAATTGTTGGCCTCTTCTAAAAATTCTCAAAAATATAATAGCACCTGAGAACCCCACAGGATATAATGACTTGTTATATGCTAAACTGCTGATTCATTATTCTGAATGAAATTTTTGAATTAAAAAACATCTTGAAAGCTTCTGAAATGGCACAAATACTTTTCAGCAAATATCTTTGTTAAAAGTAATCTCTAATTGAGAGGAAGATAATTCAAGTTTGCCTTTGCATTTTCTTCTGAAGCAACAGCTCTCATTTAAAAACAAATACAAAACAAAAAAACCCAAATAGCTCTCATTATTGAAGGAAAGATAACGTTTATACATCCTTAGCAAGAAGGAATGGTTACTGTATATAACTTTTTAGCTGTGGAAAAATCTAGAAAGGCCAAGCGAGTCTCCAGGAAGGGATCAGAGATGCCCCCAGATTAAGAGACAAAACCTGAAATCAGCAACCAGGTGACTTTCTTTGCCGGGGAAGGATAGGGGGAAGACAGGAAGGAGAAAAAGAAAGGGTGAGCTCAGATGAGGGAAAATCACAGAGAAGCCTGTCTCTAAAACACTTGAAGATGCTAAAATCACAAGAAGGACTGAGATATGCCAGCAAGAAATTTCTAAAATTTGTTTTTAAATAAACCAGGCCAAGAATTCTTCCCCGTTTGACTTCAGAGCAGGCACAGCTTGACCCAGGGACTGGACATTCCACGAAGACCACGTTAACCCCACATTCTTGGTCCGGAAGCATCCTACCACGTCTCCCAGATCTGCCAAGTGAATCCCATCCATTACTACTTACTTTTTGGAGTAAAAAGCATCTTCTTCTTTTACTTCAGTAACTACTACTTTGGGTGGCTCATCATTCTCTTCTTCATCTCCACCTTGTACAAAAATGATACAAACTCCGTGATTCAAATCAAGAGCTTGAAAAAGTGATAGAAGTTTGTTACCTACCATCCTAAACCTCAACCTGAATATTCCATGGGATATAGAGTAAAAACAGACACCTAATTTTTTGTGGGGGGAGGGGCACTGGCTGGATTTTAATTTTGTGAAAACTAAGAATCATTTTTTTTTTTTTTTTGAGACAGAGCCTTAAGCTGTCCCCCTGGGTAGAGTGCCATGGCATCACAGCTCACAGCAGCCTCCAACTCCTGGGCTCAAGCGAGTCTCCTGCCTCAGCCTCCCAAGTAGCTGCGACCACAGGCGTCCGCCACAACGCCCGGCTATTTTTTGGTTGCAGCCATCGTTGTTTTGGCGGGCCCGGGCTGGATTCAAACCCGCCACCTTAGGTGTACGTGTGGCTGGCGCCTTTAGCCAGTTGAACCACAGGCGCCGAGCCTAAGAATCATTTTTAATGGCAACATAATTCACAATTCTAAAATAACTTCTGATTTTTTAGAAAGCCCTAGAATGAAAACATGTACACATGGTATGACACTTACAGAAAAATAATTGTCCAGCTCTCAAATCATTTATATTCAGATGACCCACAGAAGGACTTTTAATACCTTTATCCCCAATGTTCCTACAACCATATCCACATCATCTCCAGCAATAACCAATCAGCAATGGCCAAAGATAGGGAAAACACTTTTTTTGCAGGGCACACTATCAGAGAAATCATTCCAAAGTCACATGTGGGCTCAGCGCCTATAGCTCAACCGGCTAAGGCGCCAGCCACGTACACCTAAGGTGGCAGGTTCGAATCTAGCCCGGACCCGCCAAACAACAATGACGGCTGCAACCAAAACATAGCCAGGCATTGTGGCGGGCGCCTGTGGTCCCAGCTACTTGGGAGGTGGAGGCAAGAGACTCGCTTAAGCCCAGGAGTTGGAGGTTGCTGTGAGCTGTAATGCCACAGCACTCTACCCAGGGGGACAGCTTGAGGCTCTGTCTCAAAAAAAAAAAAAAAAAAAATAACAGTTTAGGGCAGCGCCTGTGGCTCAAGGAGTAGGGCATGGCCCCAAATACTAGAGGTGGCGGTTTTGAACCCAGCCCCAGCCAAAAACTGCAAAAACAATAAAATAAAATAAATAAGAGTATTGAATTTATCCTTTTTAAAAGCTAATTTTCCTCTACCTTTTTTTTTTTTTTTTGAGACAGAATCTCAAGCTGTCACCCTTGGTAGAGTGCCGTGGCGTCACAACTCACTGCAACCTCAAACTCATGGGCTCAAGGGATTTTCTTGCCTCAGCCTCCCAAGTAGCTGAGAATATAGGTGCCTGCCACAATGCCCAGCTATTTTTTTGTTGTAGTTGTCATTGTTGTTTTAGCTGGCAGAGTCTGGGTTTGAACCCACTGGCCTCAGTGTATGTGGCCGGTGCCCTACCCTCTGAGTATGGGCGCTGCCACTCCTCTTCCTTTTCAATTTACAAGACTTACTATTCCATTAATGGGTTTAATTATTTTTGCATAAAATAAGGCCATTGATTAATTTTAGTTAATTGGATTTTCCCCCTAACCCAGACATTTTTAATTACATTTATAGGATTGATATATTTTATTTTCAAGCATTTAAAACATCTGAGAGAGAAACTTAACAATCCTAACAAAAAAAATCTGTTAAACTGGGCGGTGCCTGTGGCTCAAGGAGTAGTGCGCTGGCCCCATATACCGGAGGTTCAAACCCAGAACCCAAGAAAAAAAATCTGTTAAACTGGTAAGTACTGTACTCAAGTGATCTCAAACACAGCAGTATTATTTACAAACAATAAATTTCTTTCTTTTTTTTTTTTTTGAGACAGAGCCTCAAGCTGAGCCCCTGGGTAGAGTGCCATAGCTTCACTGCTCACAGCAACCTCCAACTCCTGGGCTCAAGCAAGTCTCCTGCCTCAGCCTCCCAAGTAGCTGGGACCACAGGCGCCCGCCACAACACCCAGCTATTTTTTGGTTGCAGCCATTATTGTTCTTTGGTGGGCTGGGGCTGGATTCGAACCTGCCACCTTAGGTGTATATGGCTGGCGCCTTAGCTGCTTGAGCCACAGGCGCTGAGCCAACAATAAATTTCTGATACATCTTTCAGCATACGATGACAGAATCATTATATAGATCTTTTGGCATATTAGAAACACTTTAAGTGGCAATCACTCTTAAATTATCTTATACTAAACACTGAATCATGCTTGGGTTTGGTTTACTTTGAGGCCTGGCCTCTGATCTGTCTTCCCAGGGTTAGTTACCCAGCTAAGGGAACGCATTTGCCAGCTCAGGTCTTGAGGGGTGGAGTCCTTGGCCTTCCATGGAGCGTGTTTCCTGGGCGTTTTTTCAGCCGCAGCACTACATTACCTCCAGCCGGTCTCTGCTGCCTCATTGGGTTCTGCCTCTCCTGCTATTCTTGCTGGACTTTAAACTCCTACTGCTGACAGCCCTTTGTGTGCTGCATTCCTCTCGTGCTTCCGCCAGGGTGTGAGGCCACACCCTGTGGTCATTCCAGTGACAGGAGTGAAAACACTGGAAGGTGCTGCTGGAGTCCTGTAGAAACTGAGCCTGAGCCACTCCCTCTGTAGAAGGAGAGGAGAAGGCAGTTTCAGGATGTATGCTGGCGGAAATAGAAACAGTAAAGTACCATGAAAGAATGTCTCAGTGTTGCTCATAATTTTAGGGAACCGAATCATTCTATCTGTATTTAAATTGTAATGCCATCTAAGTTTAAATGTGAGAACTCTTTAATACACATTTCATTCATAACTGGGTGTTTATTTCATGACTTTATTCTGATGAAAAAAATAGGGACTTGAAGTTGCTCTGGGAGTTAAATATAACATACTTTGAATAGCAGTACATTAATGCCTGTGGTGTGGGGGGGTGTGTCTTGTGTGTGTTCTCCCATATATGTTTCTTTAATATGTAAACATACATGTACTCATATGTACCTTAATAATAGATTAAATAGTGTTTGAATAAATGTTTTAATATTTTTATATATAAATCTAGATTAAATAATAAAGTTGTATTTTTATTGAATATGCACTTTTTTTCTTTTAACATTCCATTAGAAAACATTTCTGAACCGTATATACTCTTTCCCATCATCATTTTAAAATTCTATAGTTTTTTAAAACTGTTCCTTAATATACTTTTAGATTATCATCAAGTTTTTTCACTGTGAAGAGCATCTTTGTGCACAGAGAATATTTATTATATGTGATTATTTCCTTAGGCCAGAAGTGGAATTACTGGGTAATGGATACAGATATATTTAAGGGTCCAATTAGGGGCCTTCCCAAAAATTTGTCCTCATTTACTGGGGGCTAACAAATCTTTTACAAATGTTATAGCTCTACTTAATGGCAAAGCTGTTTGCGTATAAGTTTATTTTATAATCAAAATAAAAATAGAAGTTTAAAATTTCTAGGTGATAAAATCTGTTACTCTGTTCCTTTCAGGTTCTTCTATTATTTTTTAACTTAGAAAGTCATTTATTTTTCAGACTTTTTTTTTTTTTTTTGGACACAGAGTCTCACTCTTACAGCAACATCAAGCTCTTAGGCTCAAATGATCCTCTTGCCTCAGCCTCCCAAGTAACTGGGACTCCAAGGGCTCGCCATAACACCTGGCTAATTTTTCTATTTTTAGTAGGGAAGGGGGTCTCACTCTTGGTCCGTACTGGTCTCAAACTCCTGAGCTCAAGCAGTCCACCAACCTCAGCCTCCCAGAGTGCTGGGATTATAGGCATGAGCCACTGTGCCTGGCATCCCCACGCATTTAGATATCTAATATATTTTTCTACCTCTACAAATTTTTTTTTGTTAAACTTTTAATTCATGTGGAATTTATTTCAGTATGAGAGAGGATACCGGGAAGGGTAAAGTCTAGGAGAGCAGTGGTTTTCTCAAGGAGACCCCAGAATACACCTTCGAGGTCCTTCCTGGGGTGACTCAGCTCTTAGGAATTTGTAAATACTTAACTTCTGGGGACTTGGCAGCTGACCCTTGCTTCCATTTTGGTGAAATCCCACTTCTCCAGCTTGATTGAAACTGACCAAAGAGAAAGGCACCAGTGGGCCGGAACTTTTTTTTTTTTTTTGCCCAGTTTTTGACTGGGGCTGGGTTTGAACCCTCACCTCCAGCATATGGGGCCAGTGCCCCAGCCGAACTTTTTGACTTGGAATAAAAAGGAGAGGACCAAGTCAGTTGGGAGCCCAGCTGTTTTGAATTCTTCCGTACTTGCTCCACCAGCTGAAATGAAATGCTTTGTCTTATAAACTTGGTGTTTGGGTGCTCTTTCTCTCCGTTGGGCTTCGTCTTCCAGCAACAAGTGTATGAAGTGACGGGCCTTTGTTCTGTGTCTGTCCCATCTGTTGGTGCCATCTGTCCTCACCTCTCCTTGAATAATTGGTGCATCTCCTTACGTGTGTGTAGGTGTTCCTTGTGGGTTCTCTGCTCCCTTGTGTTACTCGCCGGTCCTTGTGCCTGTACCACGTACTGCCTGAGGGTAGGGCTGATCTGCCCTCAGGACTCTTCCTCAACAACTTCTTTGTTATTCTCACCTGTTTACTCTTTCAGATGAACTTTGGAAAATTTATGTTGAATTTATAAATTATTTGGGGAATAATTTGTCCATTTAAAAATCTTTTAGTCTTCACCACCATGCCTGTAGCCTTGCACTATGCTGAGAAGGGACACCAAGAAAGGGGACTCAAGGAGAATGGGAGAAGCCTGCAAGACCCACAGGAACGTTCACCAAAGGAGGAGGAAAAATAAGGTCAGAGGTGACCTAGGTAACCAATGACCAATAAAAAGGACAATAATCAGTGACCACTAGAAAAGAGAAATACTGCTGGGAGGTCCAGAGAGGCCAATGGAAGACTTGCAGCCAGTTTCGGGTGAAGAGGAAAAGGGTGTTTACACTGCTGCGTGCCTCTGGGCTCCATCTCTCACCTTCTCTCCCAGAGGGCAGTGCTCCTAACTTTCTTAAATAAAATCTCTCTTTGTACTCTGAGACTCGTACAGGTTGCTTTGCTCTCTGTCCACGCTGCCTGTGCTGCTCCAGTTTTATTTTCAGTTTCCACTCACTTTTGCTCTCATTTCCCACCTTGCCTGGGTTGAACTTTCCAGCTCAGCAGAGTAATTGAACCAGGTCAGCTGGGTTCCAGGAACTGGGACCCTCCAGTCCCAAACAATGTCTTTATTCAAATCTTATATATGTATTTTTTCACAGAACATTTTCCAGTTTTTAAATGGGTCATAAATACTTCTAGTTGGGGTTATTATTACTTACAGTTGTGCCCAAAACTCCCCCAAGTGGCCCCAACAGACAGTCCAAGATGCACTCCGATGTAAGAAGCACGAGGTGAGCTTTATTCAAGCCCGGGCCTGGACTCTCCTGGCATGCAAGCCGAGGATGAGCCCCGAACCTGGGGTGTGGAAGGTTTTTATGGAGTACAGAAGGCAAGAAGGGTAGGGTCGGGTACGGTTACACTCTTGATTGGTGGTTGATGATTTCATTAGTACGGGGAGGATTTGGATTGGTACAGGTTGAGGGGTGGAGGATTTCCTAACTGGGGGCCTGAGGTGGTGCAGCCTGATTGGGTAGTTGAAGGGGGATACCTGAATTTCAAGGAAACTGAAACTTAGTGCCTAATATGGTGATGTTGCTCTAAGAGGTGACTTATTGCCTAAAATGGCAGTAGCCCAGTTATTGCTGCACTAAGGTGGCTCAATTAACAGTAGTTGTGCAACCAGGGATGGAGGAGTAGCAGGGAGTGGCCCTGCGGGTTTACCGGCAGAGGTTGGGGTGGAGGGAGGTGGAGGGGCTAGGAACAGAGTTTGTGCAGTAAACAGCAAAATGGCGCTGGTCTGGCCCTCTCACAGTTTGCATTTTGATCTCCTTTTGGTCATATTTTAAGACTGCTGATGCTGGGTATTTTAATTTTGTGTATCTTATATTCACCCAGCTTTAAATTAAAGCTAACAGTTTCACATTTGATTCCTATAGACACGTCATCCAAAAATAAATATTTTATTATATTCTTTTGAAACACTAAACACTTAAGTTTTGTTTTCTGTCTCATGTCTTTTTTTTTTTTTTTTTGAGACAGGAGTCTCAGTCACCCTGGAGTTGAGTGCCATGGTGTCATAGCTCATAGCAACCTCAAACTCTTGGGCTCAAGCAATTCTCTTGCTTCAGCCTCCAGAGTAGCAGGGACTATAGGCACCTACCACAACACCCTGCTATTTTTTGCTATGGGTCTTGCTCTTGCTCGGGCTGGTCTGGAACTCCTGAACTAAAGCAATCTGCTCACCTCAGCCTCCCAGAGTTCTGGGATTACAGGCACATAGGCCTGAATTTCCTGAAAACTTTTAAAATAATAAAAAAAGTTTAAGATAAAAATGTAACAAATGAGGGTGATGGTGGCATAATATGCTTTCAAGGAAATATTCACTTTTGCAGAAATATTCCATAGAATTTTAGCATGTTCAACACAAATTGGTTCTCCTATACTGCCAATTTGAATTTATTTAAAGAACACAGTGTTTTTAAATTGGATGAGATCATCCTGGATGGGATCATCCAGGTTGGGTCTGTGGATCAAGAAACGGGCATAGCCTGGATTGTAGATGATGAGGGGTTTTCAAAAGCGAAATTGTTGAGTGGAATTTTACATTTGTTGTCTTGAAAAACACTGAATGCTTTTGCGCTTTTCCCTTCCTATATGGTCCCAAGCCTCTTTCCCCCTCTTGTTTGACTACTGAGCTACAGTTTATAGGTCTTGCCTGTAGCCACTTCTGAATACTACAGATGAAGCCACGTGCTGCAGTATTTACTAGTCTAAGGCAAAATGATAGATAAAAAAAAAGAAAAGAAAATCAGGTAAAATACTGTGTTTGTTTCAGCATCTGAATTTATTCTACTTAAAGGATTTATTGAAATAGTGGCTTTTCTGGCTGAGCATATGGCTCGGTGGGTAGGGTGTCAGCCACATACACCGAGGCTGGCGGGTGTGAACCTGGCCTGGGCCAGGTAGAGCAACAATGACAACTGCAACAGAAAAATAGCTGGGCATTGTGGTGGGCACCTGTAGTCCCAGCTCCTTGGGAGGCTGAGGCAAGAGAATTGCTTAAGCCCAAGAGTTTGAGGTTGCTGTGAGCTGTGATGCCACAGCACTCTACCGAGGGCAACATAGTGAGACTCTATCTCAAAAAAATACATAGGCTCAGCACCTGTGGCTTAAGTGGCTAGGGCGCCAGCCATGTACACCCAAGGTGGCAGGTTCAAATCCAGCTGGAGGCCCGCCAAAAACAATAACGGCTGCAACCAAAAAAAATAGCCGGGCGTTGTGGCGGGAGCCTGTGGTCCCAGCTATTGGGGAGGCTGAGACAAGAGACTCACTTGAGCCCAGGAGTTGGAGGTTGCTGTGAGCTGTGATGCTATAGCACTCTACCCAATGGGACAGCTTGAGGCTCTGTCTCCCCCCCAAAAAATTATATATATATATATATGTATGTATATATATATATATATATATATATATATATATTTTGCTTCTGTTCTTAGATGCCAGAATAAAAGGTTGGCAATTCTACATCAGTTCTCTGCCACTCTTCCTCCACTTCTTTTTTAATTCACTGCTCCAAGGCCTTAAAGAAAAACTGACTGTCAGTTATTTGTGTGTGTGTATGTGTTTTTAAAGGTTACGAACACAGGGCAGGAGTTTCCTGACTGTCCTGGCACATCCATGCCTGTAGGTGTGTTTCCTGGTTCACTGACTGAAGAGTGGGTAGAGGAGAAGGAGGCAGGAACAGGGCCTCACAGCCTGAAGTCCCTCCCCACAGCCTCTAGAATCTCCTGGGATTTCCCTTCCTCCCCCAGACACTATCTCCAACCAGTCCCCCTAGAGAACATCCTGCAGGGAGGAGCAGGGGCCTGGCTCAGGGCAGCCGCGTCCGAGCCTGGTAGCTGCCACTCACTCACTCTCAGACCCCAGGGAGGCTGCTGTGGTTCTTCTCTGTGAAAGGATAACTGTTGGTGAGTTTGGGGTTCCCTATCACAGGTGGGGGGAAGGGACAGCTGACGAGGAGTGTCTAAGGGACAGAGAAAACAGTTGGAAACACCTAGAAGGAGGATTCCCTTTTCTTCCACCTCTGCTTTCCAGTTTGCATTGATTACTTGTGTACAGAGCAGTATCTGACAGCTTCAGCCCCACTTGAGGAAGCCATCACTGTTCACACTTACAGTGAGAACAAGACAGCACGCTTCTCCTCTGTGTGCATCTGCTGCTAGCTCAGCCCAGAGCACCCCCTCCTTTATGAAGCTTTTCTCTTTTTTTGAGACAGAGTCTCAAGCTGTTGCCCTTGGTAGAGTGTGGTGGCATCACAGCTCACAACAACCTCATATGCTTGGGCTTAAGTGATTCTCTTGCCTCAGCTTCCCAAGTAGCTGGGACCGCAGGCACTTGCCACATCACTCGGCTATTTTTTGTTGCAGTTGTCATTGTTTTAGCTGGCCTGGGCTGGGTTTGAACCTGCCAGCCTTGGTATATGTAGCCGATGCCCTGTCCACTGAGCTGCGAGTGCCACCCTATGAAGCTTTTCTTGACCTTTTTTTTTTTTTTTGAGACAGAGCCTCAAGCTGTCCCCCTGGGTAGAGTGCTGTGGCATTACAGCTCACACCAACCTCCAACTCCTGGGCTCTAGCGAGTCTCCTGCCTCTGCCTCCCAAGTAGCTGGGACCACAGGCGCCCGCCACAACGCCCGGCTATTTTTTGGTTGCAGCCTTCATTGTTGTTTGGCGGGTCCAGGCTGGGGATTCGAACCCGCCACCTTAGGTGTACGTGGCTGGCGCCTTAGCTGGTTGAGCTATAGGCGCCGAGCC
>CAUYTI010122108.1:0-44456 GCA_963575145.1 Galago senegalensis | reverse complement strand
CAGGAGACTCACTTGAGCCCAGGAGTTGGAGGTTGCTGTGAGCAGTGAAGCCATGGCACTCTACCCAGGGGGACAGCTTGAGGCTCTGTCTCAAAATAATTAATTAATTAATTAATTAATTAAATAAATTTGTGCTGGGTTACTTGGATAGTTATTTGGAAACTATGTTAACCTGAATTTCTACTTCACACTATGGTCAAAAATCAATTTGGGGTTGAATATAAATGTAAACCTGAAAGGGTAAAAATCAAGAAATCTAGAATTGTTGTGCCCATGTACAATTAATGGGCACTTGAGATGTGCTATGAAGGGTGAAATTTGCACCTAATTTGAAGCTGTGCCAAAAAAAGGTATATAATCCCTCGATACTTTTTTTTTCTTTTTTTGAGACAGAGCCTCAAGCTATCCCCCTGGGTAGAGTGCCATGGCATCATGCTCACAGCAATCTCCAACTCCTGGGCTCAAGCGATTCTCCTGCCTCAGCCTCCCAAGTAGCTGGGACTACAGGCGCCCACCACAACGCCTGGCCATTTTTTGGTTGCAGCCATCATTGTTGTTTGGTGGGCCTGGGCTGGGGATTTGAACCTGACACCTTAGGTGTATGTGGCTGGCGCCTTAGCCGCTTGAGCCACAGGCGCCGAGCTTGAATATATTTTCATTTATTTACTGACTATTTGGATATTTTCATCTATGAAGTGCTTTTTTCGTATCTCAATGCTTTTTTTTGAGACAGAGCCTCAACCTATCCCCCTGGGTAGAGTGCCATGGCATCACAGCTCATAGCAATCTCCAACTCCTGGGCTCAAGCAAGTCTCCTGCCTCAGCCTCCTAAGTAGCTGGGACCACAGGATGCCTGACACAATGCCTGGCTGTTTTTTTGGTTGCAGCTGTCATTGTTGTTTTGGTGGGCCTGGGTTGGATTCGAACTCACCACCTTAGGTGTATGTGGCTGGTGGCTTAGCCACTTGAGCCACAGGTGCTGAGCCTCAACACTTTTTTTATTGGTCTTTTTTTTATTCAATTTGCAGGCATTTCTTATAAATTCTGGACAAAAGCCCTTTATTACTTACATGTGCTACATAGTATAACACTTTTCCCCACTCTGTGGCTTTCTTTTTCACCCTCTTAATAGTTCATTTGATAATAAAAAATTCTTAATTTTAATATAATGTAATAAATTTCTCTTTTCATTATTATTATAATTTTTAACTTTGATAAGCACTCTTAACATGGGGTTTACCCACCTAATATATTTTTAGGTGGACAACACAGGATCATAATCTACAGAAACAATGTTGTACATCAGATCTTATTCATGTTTCATAATTGAAATTTTATACATGTTGCTTAGCAATTGCTCATTTCTCCCTCTCCCCACTCCCTGGTGCTACCATTCTATTCTTTGCTTCTATGCATTTGACTATTTTAGATATTTCAGACATGTGGGATCATGCAGTATTTGTCCTTCTGTAACTGGCTTATTTCACTTAGCATAATGTTTTTGAGGTTCATTTATGTTGTCACATATTGCAGAATTTCTTTCTTTTTAAAAGCTGAATAATATTTCACTGTATATACAGTAACACATTGTCTTTATCCGTTGATCTGCTTATGGACATTTGGGTGATTTCCACATCTTGGTTACTGTGCATAGCACTGCAATGAACATGGAAGTGATAGTATCTCTTTGGGATACTAGTTTTAATTCTTTTGAATAAATACACAGAAATGGGATTTCTGGGTCATATGGTAGTCCTATTTTTTTTTTTTTTGTGAGACAGAGTTTCAAGCTGTTCCCCTAGGTAGAGTGCCATGGCGTCAGAGCTCACAGCAACCTCATACTCTTTGGCTTAAGCAATCCTCTTGCCTCAGCCTCCCAAGTAGCTAGGACTACAGCCACCTGCCACAACACCCAGCTATTTTTTGGTTGTAGTTGTCATTGTTGTTTGGTGGGCCCAGGCTGGATTTGAACTCCAGTGTATGTGGCTGGCACCCTAGCCACCTGAGGTATAGGTGCTGAGCCAGTAGTTCCATTTTAAAAGAAACTTCTGTAGTGTTTTCCATGGTGGACACATGGTTTTACATTCCAATAGTGTACAAGAGTTCCTATTTCTCCATATCCTCACCAATAGTTTTCACTTCTTTTCTTAATAACAGCTATCATAACAGGTGTGAGATGATATCTCATTGCAGTTTTGATTTGCATTTCCCTGATTTGTCATGATATTGAGCATCTTTTCATGTACTGGTTGTCCATTTGAATGTATTCTTGGAGAAATGTCTACTCAAGTCTTTAGCCCATTTTTAATTGAATCATTAACTATTATTGTTACTGTAGGACTTACTATTTAGAAATTAACCCCTTGGGTGGCACCTGTGGCTCAGTGGGTAGGGCGCTAGCCCCATATACCAAGGGTGGCAGGTTCAAACCCAGCCCTGGCCAAACTGCAACAAAAAAATAGCTGGGTGTTGTGGTGGGCACCTGTAGTGTCAGCTACTCGGGAGGCTGAGGCGAGAGAATCACCTAAGCCCAGGAGTTGGAGGTTGCTGTGAGCTGTGTGATGCCACGGCACTCTACCGAGGGCGACAAAGTGAGACACTGTCTCTACTAAAAAAAAAAAGAAAAGAAAAGAAAAGAAATTAACGCCTTATGAGACATATGGTTTGCAAACATGGAATGTCTTTCCATTTGTTTGTGACTTCTTTAATTTATTAAAAACTTGCAGTTTATCAAAAACTTGTATAGTTTTTCATTTCCTCATTTGAATTTATCGCTAAATATTTTAATCTTTCAGATGCTATTTTAAATGGGGTTCTTATCTTAATTTTTTTGTTGTTATTGTAGGGATTACTGTTTAGAAATTAACCCCTTATAAGACATATGGTTGTAGGAATTACTGTTTAGAATTTAACCCCTTATAAGACATATGGTTTGCAAATATTTTCTCCCATTCCACAGTTCGCCTTTTTACTCTGTTACCTGTTCGATGTAGTCTCATTTGTCTAATTTTGCTATCATTGTCTGTGATTTTGTTGTCTTAAGCATTGTTGTCATTTCTAAGTTCAGTGTCATGAAGTTTTACCCCTATGTTTTCTCCTAGAATTTTTGTACTTTCAGTACTTACATTTAAGTCTTTAATATATTTTGAATTGATTTTTGTAAATGGTGTAAGATAAGGTTCCAATGTCATTCTTTTGCATGTGGATTTCCCAACACAGTTTGTTGAAGATACTGTCCTTTCCCCATTGTCTGTTCTTCTCATCCTTATAGAAAATCAGCTAACTGAGGTCTTTATTCTGTCCTATTAGCTAATATGTCTGTTTTTATGCTAGTACCATACTATTTTAATTAGTGTTGTTTTATAATACGTTTTGAAATCAGGCATATGATACCTCTAGTTTTGCCTTTTTTCAAGATTATTTTGGCTGTTCAGGGTCTTTTGTAGTTTATCATAAATTTTAGAATTAGTTTTCTATTTTTATAAGAAATACTATTTAGATTTCAAAATGGATTTATTTGAATTTGTAAATGGCTTTGAGTAGCATGGACATCTGAACAATCAAATCTTCCAACTCATGAACATAGAATGTCTTTCCATTTGTTTGTGTCTTCTTTAATTTATCCAAAACTTGTATAGTTTTTCATTTCCTCATCTGAATTTATAACTAAGTATTTTATTCTTTCAGATGCTATTTTAAATGGGATTTTTATCTTAATTTTTTGTTATTAGACTATAGAAAGACAAATAATTTTTTAAAATTAAATCATAGCTGTGTACATTAATGCAATCATACGGTACAATGTGCTGGTTTTACATACAATTTGAAATGCTTTCATCAAACTGGTCAACCTAGCCTTCACGACATTTTCTTAGTTATTGTGTTAAGACATTTATATTATACACCTAGTGAATTTCATATGTACCCTTGTAAGATGCACCATAGGTGTGGTCCCACCCACAAATAATTTTTGTATGTTGATTTGATATCTTACAATTTCCCAAATTCATGTTATTTGTTTTAACAGTTTTTTTTTTCTGGTGGAGTCCTTAGAATTTCCTATATGTAAATCATGTCATCTGCAAACAGGGATGCTATAGTTTGAGTGTTTGCCCCAAATTTCATGTGCTTGAAACTTAATCCCCAACGCAACGATGTTGGAGATGAAACCTACTGGAAGGTGTTCATGTCATGAAGGCTCTGCTCTAATGAGTAGATTAATGCCAACTTTTTCTTTTTTTTTTTTTGAGACAGAGCCTCAGGCTATCCCCCTGGGTAGAGTGCCGTGGCATCACAGCTCACAGCAACCTCCAACTCCTGGGCTCAAGCGAGTCTCTTGCCTCCACCTCCCAAGTAGCTAGGACCACAGGTGCCCGCCACAACGCCCGGCTATTTTTTGGTTGCAGCCGTCATTGTTGTTTGGCTGGTCTGGGCTGGGGATTTGAACCTGCTACCTTAGGTGTACGTGGCTGTCGCCTTAGCTGGTTGAGCTATAGGTGCTGAGCCTATTAATGCCAACTTAAAAGGGCTTGAGGCTGTGAGTTTGACTGCTTGCTCTTCCCTCTGTCTCTCTTTTTCTCTCCCTCCACCCCCCACAAGCTCCACCCTGTGCTCTCTTTCAATTTCCCCCATGGGATGATCCAGTAAGAAGACCCTCCCAGATGTGGGTCTTTTGAGGGTGGACTTCTCAGCCTCCAGTATTATAAAAAAATAAATCTCTGTTCTTTATAAATTACCCATTCTCTAGTGTTCTGTTATACACATATAAGTACAAAACAGACTAATATAAGAGACCGTTTACTTTTCTTTCTGATTGGATATCTTTTCTCTTTTTATTGCCTAATTGCTCTGGCTGTGACTTTTAGTACTACATTAAATAGAAGCATCAAGAGTGAACATCCTTTTGGATAAATACACAGCTGTGAGTGTATATCTTAATATTTTCTTAATGTTAGTGAAAAAGCTTTTAGGTTTTCACTGCTGAATGTGATATTAGCTGTGGGCTTGTTACACTTGCATATAGCCTTTATGGTGCTGAGGGGCATGTAACTTCCCTCCATTACTAGTTTGTTGAGAGTTTTATCATGGAAGAAATGTTAAATTGTATCAAATGCTTTCTCCTGCCTCTATTGAGATAATTATATGTTTTTTATGCTTTGTTTTGTGGATGTGATATATTGCATGAACTCATCTGCATGTGTTGAGCCATCCTTGCATACCAGGGATAAATGCCACTTGGCCATGGTGCTAATATTTCATTGAGAATATTTATTTATACTCAGGATATAAGCCTGTAGTTTTCTTTTCTTGTGCTGTCTTTGTCTGCCTTTGGTATCAGGGTGATGTTGGCTGGCATCATAAAATGAGTTTGGATGCATCCCCTCTATAATTTTTGGGAAGAATTTGAGAAAGATGTAAATTATATTTAGAATGTTTCATAGAATTCACCAGTGAAACTATATAGCTCTGGGATTTTCTTTATTAGGAGGTTTTTGGTTTACTTGTTTAATCTCCTTACTTGTTATAAATCTGTTCTGACATTCTATTTCTTCATAATTCAGTGTTGGTAGGTTTTTTCTAGGCATTTATCCATTTCTTCTTGGTCATCCATTATAGTGGCATATAAGTGTTTATAGTAGATTCTTATGATACTTTATATTTCTGTGGCATCATTTGTAATAGCTCCTCTTTTATTTATAATTTTATTTAAGTATTCTCTCTTTTTCTTAACCTAGCTAAAGGCTCATCCATTTTACTTCTTTTTTCAAAGAAACAACTCTTAGTATTACTGATTTTTCTATTCCCTATTTTATTTTTTTTCTGTTCTAATCTTTATTTCCTTCTTTTTGCTACCTTTGGGTTTTGTTTGTCCTTCTTATTTAAATCAATAATTTAAATTAATAATTGATAGGGAAGGATTTACTATTGCTGTTTTCTTAACATTTTCTGTTTGTCTTGTAGTTTTTTTTGGCGTTTCTTTTATCCTTTGTTGTTTTCCTTTCTGTTTTATTTTTTCAAATTGAAACACTTTATTTTTTTCTTTTGTATATCTTTTATAGATTTGGCATTTTTTAGTATTTACAATAGGGCTTTCATAAATATCTAGTTATAATACTTGCATATAAAACTCTATACTGTTACTCCAATATTATATGTTATTGATGTTATAATTTATGATATAAGTTATGATGTCATAATTTTGATATCTGTATTGCATATCCATTAGTGTAATTTCAGCCAGGTTTTTTTTTTTTTTTTTTTTTTGAGACAGAGCCTCAAGCTATCCCCATGGGTAGAGTGCCATGGCATTGCAGCTCACAGCAACCTCCAACGCCTGGGCTCAAGCGAGCCTACTGCCTCAGCCTCCCAAGTAGCTGGGACCACAGGCGCCCGCCACAATGCCTGGCTATTTTTTGGTTGCAGCCGTCATTGTTGTTTGGCCGGCCCAGGCTGGATTTGAACCCGCCACCTTAGGTTTATGTGGCTGGCGCCTTAGCCACTTGAGCCACAGGCGCCGAGCCTCAGCCAGGTTTTTAAAATTACATTTTTCTTTTAACTTTTATACCAGGATTAAAAGTGATTTACTCACTACTATTACCATAATAGAGCATTCTGATTTATCTAGATACATATTTACTTCTATCAGTGCATTCCATACTTTCTTATGCCATTGTGTCTGCTGTTTCAACTCTTTCTAGCATTTCTTGTAAGGGAGGCTTAGTGGTATTAAACTTCCTTAGCTTTTATTTGCCTGGGAAAATCTTTATTTCTCCTTTACATTTGAAAAACAGTTTAATTGGGTATATTATTCTTGGTTGGCAGATTTTTTTCTTTTAGCAATTTGAATATATCATACCATTGTCACCTAACTTGCACAGTTTCTGTCAAAATATCTGCTTATAGCATCATGTAGCTTCCTTTATACATGAAAAAAAAATCACTTTTCTTTTGCTACTCTCAAAGTTTTCTTTGTTTTTGACTTTTAACAATTTAATTATGTCTTGATGTGGGTTGCTTTGAGTTTATTTTATTGGTTGTCCTTTGAGTTTCCCAGATCTGGAAATACCCAAGGTCTAGGAAGTTTTTAGCATCATGCACCATCTAACAACATTTCAGTCAACCACAGATTGCATATACAATGGTGATCTCATGAGATTATAATGGAACTGAAAAATTTCTACTGTCTACTGAGATCATAGCCACTGCAGTATGTTAGTGCAGCATATTACTCAAGTGTTGGTGGTGATGCTAGTGTAAACATCTGCATTTCCAGTTGTATTAAAGTATAGCACATATAAACTGAACATGGTGGCTCATGCCTGCAATATTAGTACCTTGGGAGGCTAAGGTGGATCACTTGGGACCAGGAGACTGAGACCAACCTGAGGAACATAGCAAGCCCCATCTCTATAAAAAAAAAAAAAGTTAAGCAGGTATGGTGGCATATGCCTATAGTCCAAGTTCCTTTGGAGGCTGTAGATCACTTAAGCTCAGAAGTTTGAGGTTGTAGTGAGCTATGAAGATGCCACTGCACTTTAACCTGGGCAACAGAATGAGATTATGTCTCAAAAAAAATTAAAGTATAGCACATACCATATGTATAATACATAATGCTGATAATGATAATAAATGACTATGTTACTGGTTTACATATTTACTATACTGTGCTTCTTGTCATTATTTTAAAGCATACTCCAATTCCCCTCCCCTCTTTTTCTTCTCCTATCAGCATTCCACATTGTATATCAAATCATCACATTATACCCCATAAATGTATACAGTTATAATTTTATTTTAATTAATTAATTAAGTAATATATTTTAGAGAGAGCATTAAGCTCTTGCCCTAGGTAGAGTGCTGTGGCATCACAGCTCACGGCAACCTCCAACTCCTGGGCTCAAGCGGTTCTCCTGCCTCCACTTCCCAAGTAGCTGGGACTACAGGCACCCGCTACAATGCCCGGCTATTTTTTGGTTGCAGCTGTCATTGTTATTTGGTGGGCCGGGCTGTATTCAAACCCGTCAGCTCAGGTGTATGTGGCTGGCACCTTAGCCGCTTGAGCCACAGGTGCCGAGCCTACAGTTATGATTTTAATTAAAAATTAATAAAAGAATACACCTCTACTTATTACCACAAATGTTAACTGTGAAATGGCATCAGGCAGGCCATTCAGGAGGTACTCTAGAAGAAGGCATCGTTATCATAATACCTTTATGCACATTATTGCCCCTGAAGGTATTCCAGTAAGATAACATGTGAAACTGGGAGACATTGAAATTGATGATCCTGACCCTGCATAGGCCTAGACTAGTGTGTATGTTTGTATCTTTGTTTTTAACAAAAATATTGAAAAGCAAAAAATAAAAAATTTCAAAACTAGGAAAAGCCTATAAAACAGGGATATAAGGAAAGAATTTTTTTTAACCAGCCATACAATGTGTTTGTGTTTGAAGTGTTATTACAAAAGAGTTAAAATATTTTTAAAAATTAAAAAGATTATAAACTAAAAAAGGTACAGTAAACCAGGCTTCATTTGTTATTGAAGAAAAAAATTTTAAGTAAACTTAAAGTAGCCTAAGTGAGCAGTGTTATAGAATCTACAGTGGTATACTATAACATCTGGGCCTTCACATTCACTCACTACTTGCTTGTTGATTTACCCTAAGCTTAAATACAGAGTCCTAACACATTCCCCCCAAAGATTTCCTGTCTCCTGTTGCTTTTACACACCCTTCTTTCAGAAGTTATTACCATTGGTTGTGATCTTTTGTTTGCATGTCTATATTTTTCTTCACAATGGGAACATTTTTTGATCAAGGGTCATGCCTGAGTTATTTTTGTCTGCCAATTTCCTAGTGAGATTTTTGTGACCAGTAAACACTCAGTAAAGGATGAATAAATAAATAAATACATTTTCCCCTCGGAGATCTTCTCTGTGCCTTCCTATCCTCCACGTTCTGTGCATTAATTGTATCAATTACCTTAAATGTTCCATTACTGATTGCTGCAAAGACTCACAGGATGCAAATTATTTATACTCATGGAACAGTTTTATTGCAAGAAAAGGATACAGGACAACAACACGAGGAATGGGGTATATATTTAAAGTGTCTGGATATTGCATGCCTCAGATTCCTTTGCCCTTCCTTTGCAGGTTTGAACAAGACATGCTTTGTCTCCAGGTCTCAAACCACCACAACTGTATATACAAACCTTCTTGTTACCAAGAAGCCCAGAAATAGTTTCTGGTCCTGGTCTCATATAATGAGCTGGCCATAGAGGCAGTTCTGTGATCAGAGTTGGCTATCAAATATGCCTCATTCTCCCCAAACCAAATACAAGTCATAAGTCTAATTATTATTATTAAAAAATGCTGACAGGCTGGTGCATCCTGTTTAAAAATAACTCATAGATCCACAGTTAGCAAGCATCACTTGTATTTAATTGCGATGACTGTGTGGAGCCAAGGTCACTATTGTGTACCAGGAAGATTTGGAATAAGCATTCCAGAGCAGCTGAGAGTATTTTAAAAAACTGGTGGGAAGAATAGTGTCAGGATAGTTCTCTTTAGGTTTTAAAGAATCACAGATTTTTTTTTTTTTTTGATGCTAAACATGTGAAACATCAGCCTTTAGCGGGAGTAAACATAAGCTTTCTTGCAAAGAAACCCAGACAAACATTGAAATACATTTTTATGAAGTAACTACCTCTTCTCAAAATCACAGCTAGCTGCTGTTCGTCCTCAAACTAACTAGGTATTAAGTGGCTTAGAAGAAAGTCGGTCAGAATTGAAAGGTAAATCTAATTTGACCAAACTTTAGGCAGGCCTTACCTAATTAGTATCTCAGGAGTGCAGAAGCCCTTAATTTATTTATGTGAGGCTTATTTCCTTTTAATTGTGATATTCAGGCTCATTTTAATCCTATTATTAAAAGGAAGGTCTCTCTCATATCCCTTGAAATAGAACTTATCAAAGTTTTCTCAAAGCCCTCATATTTCAGTATACTTCTATACTGGTTATACGTTCCCCCTTTCATTCTACAGTATATAATGCCTGGGATATAGCAGGTATTAAATAAATGTTTGCAGATTAAGTAATGTGCAGGTAATTATAATGCCCGATGAAACTCTGATGTTTCCCACTGTTGACTCTCCAACTTTCTCCTCCAGACTCTTAAACATTGCCAGAGAACATGATCTAACAGAGCTGATGTGGCGTTTTTCAAATTTATGCTATTAAACCCAGCTAGCTCCTTATTGCTGTTGGACGATCTTTGTAGTCATGTCTGTCTGCCTTCCTAGAGCATTCACTGTAATCATTTATTCCAGTACTTTAACTCCTGCAAACCTTAGTCTCACCCTGAGCTTCCTTAATCTCAGCAGCAGGACCTTTGGAGAAAATTGTTCAGCAGCACTATAAACTTTTTACTTTGCTGGGTGGTTACATGTGGTTAGGAATGGTTGGGTGGTTATGTATGTGACTTATTTTACCCTCTCATTTTAAACTTCTTGAGACCAGGATTCATCTTTCACCATCCCACCTCAACCTGCACCATAACCCATTAAACACAGAAGAGTAGTTTCCAATAAATTGAGGCCATCTACTCTGATTTTTGCTGCACAGCACACCATTCCTAAGCTAGTGGTATAAAACGCAACTATTTCTTTATTTGTGTGTCAGAAATTTGGGAAGGACACAGTAAGTAGGATTTACCTCTGCTTCATTATATTGGGAAGTCTTACCTGGGAAGATGAGGAGCCTGGAATCACTGGCAGACACATAGACTCACATGTCTAGTGAACGAGATGGGAGGAACAGAAACCGGTATTGCCCATGGGAGCACCTGCATGCAGCTTTCTCATAGGATGGTAGACTCAAAGTCTTTGGACTTACTAAATAGTGGTGGTTCTAGGGTTTGAGTGTCAGTGTTCCAGTGAGCATGGTGGAAGATACATTTCTTTTTATGTGTTGGCCTCTAACATGGCTTTCATATCTGCTGCACTGTATTGGTTGAAATAAGCACCAGTTTCACACATATTCAAGGGGAAAGGCCATAGACCCTACCTTTCAAAGAGAGGGCGTGTCAAAAACCAATTGCAAAAAGAGCATGTGGGGTGTAGATACTGTTACATCCGCCTGTAGAAAATGCAGACTGCCCTCTTATTGCCAACATTTTCTCTCTGTCACCTCCAGAATTTTCTGTTAGTCCTTAACCACACAGTCTCAAAGTCAAGGCTAATACCTCCATCTCTACCCTCTCCTCTGACTGGCTCTTTTTTCATCAATGAAACCATCAATGAAATCAATGAAACAAGCCTCAAAGGCAAGGTTGATACCCTTGTCTCTACCTTCATTCTCTTATCGGCCCTTGTTTCATCAGTGCTGCCTCTTTGATGCTTTTCTGCTTTCCTTTTCCACTTGCCCATGTCCCCTTTTGTCTGAAAAATGTTCATTGTTGGTTCTGGGAAAACTTACTGTTGGCCAGGTGCAGGCACCTATACCTGTAATATCCTAATACTCTGGGAGGTTGAGGCTGGTGGGTTGCTTGAGTTCAGGAATTTGAGACCAGCTTAAGCAAAGCAAGACCACATCTCTCCTAAAAATAGAAAAATTAGCTGGGCATTGTGGCTCAGGTCTGTAGTCCCAGCTATTTGGGAGGCTGAGGCAGGAGGATCCCTTGAACTCAGGAGTTTGAAGTTGCTATGAGCTGTGATGATACCACTGCACTCTATCCCTGGTGACAAAGCAAAACCCTGTCTCAAAAAGAAAAAACCAAAAAAAAAAAGAATAAAGCTTCCCTTCCTAAATCTTTCACTGATACTATTTTCCCTTTAAATTCCTTTCCTTTAATTTTCTTTCTCGTTCCAAACATATCCCTCTGCCTTATTTACACATCATTTACTTGTTTTTTAACCTCCTGCACTCTGACATCTTTCTCCTCCACTTCCCCTGAAATTCTTCTGAAGCCTGTTAATATGTTCCTAATTATCAATCCCCATAGGTCTTTTCAGAGTTCTCATGCCCTGTATCATCTCTGCAGCATTTTGTACGAATGCCATATGCACAGCTATATAATTGATCTAATTAATCTGAACTACTTTGAACAGACTTCATTTTCTCCAGCCCCTGCTCTTGTGTTCAAGATATTCTCTTCACCAAAAATGTCTTCAATTGTCTCCACCTCTGAAATTTTTCTAATCTTTTATGGTGTGACTCAAAATGCCTCTTCCTCCATAAAGCCATGTCCAACTACCCACTCTCCCCTTTCTTTCTATAGAATTCATTGCCTCTGGTTTACTGAAAAGAGCATTAGGCATACTATGTTAGAATTCTTCTGATTCTGTCACTGTATGACCTTGGATAAGAAATGTATCTGGTCCTTAGTTTCTTTCATCACACAAAATTTCATTTAAGTGATGTTACAAATTTAATACGAGTTTGTTGTAACAAATAAAATAAAAAATCTACTCGATTCAAGTACAATCTTCCACTTCTCCCAATTCCTCTTTTATTAAGAATTCCCTGAGGTCCTTAAAGATAGTTCAGTGCTGAAATGACACATACCCACGAACACATAGGCATACATGCACATTTTCATAAACATTTTTCCTATAATAATGAATTCATATTACATAACAACTTGTGATTTTTTTATAGTAAGCCATATATATTATAGTCATCTCTCATTTTTATAGTTTTATTACTTTATTAAAAAATACACACATTGAAATTTTTTGGTATATAGTTCTGAATTAAGCACATGTATAGATTTATGTATGTATACAAATATATACACAGATATTGTATATGTGAACCAATAGACATTCAGAATAGAGAATGTTTATATGACTCCAAAGTTCCCTTGTGCTACCACTTTGTAGTTAAACCTTTTCCCCATCCCTAACCTTCAGCTCTTTCCAGAAGCTGAATGTCCATAGTATAATCTCCATAGTCATATAAATGGAACTTTCCAGAATCCAATCTCCATAGTATATTTGGAGACTGGATTCTTTTATTTGGCGTGATTGTCTCTACATAGAAAAAACTTAACAAATCTACTAAAAAAACTCCTAGAACTAATACATAAATGTAACAGGACTACAGGATACAAGGCTAACATTAATTATATTTCTATATACTAGCAGTGAACATTTGGAAAATAAAACAAAAATAGAATTTTCAATAGTTACATAAAAAATGAAATAGGTGTAAACCTACCATTCTTGCCAGCTTTTTGAAACTGGGCTGTTTGTTGATTATATTTCCCTTGCAAATTGTTGATGTTTTTCTCAGTTCTTCTTTTGTCAACTAATCTGGATTGCACCATTGACATTTTGATTGTTATAAGACTCTGTGTCTTATTCCAATCATATGGAGAATGTTACTTTTGCTTGCTTTTTTCGGTAGGCATGCTAGTTGTGTGCTGCTGCATAACATGTTATTCCAAACCCAGTAGTTTAACAGCAAACATTATCTTGCAGACTTTGAAGGTCAGAAACTAAGAGTGACATAGCTCAGAGGTTTAGGCTTAGACGCTCCCCACATGTTGCAGTCAGCATAGTTAGCATGGACTGTAGTTATCTGAGGTTTGACTGGATCTTGAAAATCCATCACTCATGTGGATGTTGACAGGAGACTTTAGCTCCTTGCCCGCTAGGCGTCTTCATAGGGTTGCTCATGACCTGGCTTCCCTTGGAGAGAGAGAGAGAGAGAGACCCCAAGGCCAAAGCCACAGTCTTTATAACCTTGAAGGAAACAAGCAATCACTTTTGCCATATTCTAGTGGTCATGCAGACTGACCATGGTACAGTGCGGGAGGGAAGGGTGTGAATACCAGCGTGTTTGGGCATTGGGAGCCACCTTAGAGTCTGGCTACCACATTAGGCATTCAAACCAGTTATGTTTAAGCTACAGATTCCTACCTGTTTTCTGTGTACTGTATTCCCAATTCAGTTCAATTTTCAAAGCCTTTGCAATTCTATTTGAATCTTTCCCATGTGTGTGCCACCCGGTAGGCAACCTGGAACCCTGGCTGGTGTTCTGTCCTGCAGTTCACTTCTGAAGGTTTAGTATACTGTTTAGAATCATCTCCAGGTATGCATATCTAAAGGGTGAGCCCAGAATTCATCACAGCTATACATGATCCTTTTCTGAGCTGCTTCTTCTCTTTGATCTCCCCAACACCCTCTGAAATCCAGGAGTGTCTCTTTCTGGTCCTTTGGCTAAATAGCAGGGCATTTTGTATCCCCACTTGGCCACATACTTTCTCCATATTTAAGTGGTGAATTTGTGTATAAAATAGTATTTCCCCCTATACTATGCAGATCACACAGTTTACCATGGGAGAGAGAAGGAGTTTTCCTCCTCAGTTTCATATATCGTCTAGCCAACCCTGTTGTCACTGTACAGTCATGATCCAGCTGCATTGTAGTGTTGGCATGGTGGGTTCCTTAGGGTCTTGGTTAGGAAAGAGAAAAAGAAGGAATGAGAGGGAGAGAGAGAAGAGGAAGAGGAGGAAGAGGAGGAAAGAAGGACAGAAGGAAGGAGAGAAGGAAAGAAAGGGGAAAGGAAGGAGAGAGAGAGAGAAGGAAAGAGGGGAGGAAGGAAGGAGAGACAGAGAGAGAAGGAAAGAAGGGAAGAAGGAAGGAGGGAGAAGGAAAGAAGGGGGAGAGAGAGAGAGAAGGAAAGAAGGGAAGAAGGAAGGAGAGAGAGAGAGAAAGAAAGTGACAAGGAGAAAGGGAGCGAGATAGGAAGGAAAGGAGAGAGGGAAAGAAAGAATGTAAGAAGGAGAAAGGGAGGGAGAGGAAGGAATCAAGGGAGGAAGGGAGGGAAAGAGAGAGTCTGAGAAGAAAAAAGGGAGGGGGGAGGGATGGAAGGAGGGAGGGAGAGAAAATGGAAGGATGGAAGGACAGAAGGAAGAAAATAAGGAAGGAAGGAAAGCATCTCTCCTTTACTTTCTGGTCCATCCATACAGCGCCCCATTCCTCCTCAGACCAGAGAGGCTTCTCCTGGAGCTCTTGCTCTCTGTGCTGGCTCCGCAGCTCTGGGATTTGGGTTGCTTTTCAGTCCAGGCTTGGAGAAGAGGAAAGAGAAATAAAAACATAGGAAATTCACTATTGTTTGTAATTTGAAATTTGAAACAAATTGTTTGTAATTTGTGTTCTCCTTCGTCACTCTGCCTGTTACCACTTACTTTTCAGTCTTCAAATAACTTCCCTGTGCATTTTGTCTAGGATTTTAGCTGCCTTCAGTAGAGGGTTTTCAGATAAAAATCCAAGACACCCTGTATAACTTTTTAGTATACATTTACTTTAAATGTTGTGGGACATATACTAAAAATTACTCGTTGTTTACCTGAAAATATCATTTAACTGGTATCCTATATTTTTATTTGATAAATCTGGAAATCCTAATTCAATGGGAAACAAGGTGGAGTGTGCTTACTTCATCTTATCCAGAACAGGAATTTCACCGCATTAGTTTGACAGCTGCCTACTATCCCCTTTTATGGAAGTACAAAATGTATTTGGCCACTTCTCTATTGATATTTAGGCTGTCTTCTATTTTCTCCTCTTTTAAATAATGCCACAGTGACATTCACTTATATTTATCTTTGCACACTTTTAGTCTCAGTTTCTTTATCTGTGCCAAATGGGGAAGTGCAACTGCCTATCTCAAAGGGTTGTTGTGAGAATCAAATGATGATGAGTGTGACTATGCTTAGTAAGCTGTTAAGGACTACAGGAAGTATTTCTCAGCACTTGCCTTAGTGGACTTCTAAACACAGGCATCATTTCTCTATCAGCTTAAAAAAAATTCCTAGAGGGGATAGATTTTGTCTTATTTAGCTTTGTAATCAATTCTATTGAACTCTATCATACTACTTTGTTTTTAGATGATTCTAAATAAATAATGGTCAACTAAGAGAATTAAATTTGCCTTCTTTATTTGCCCTCACTTTCTAACACTTCCTTCTCTCTTGATGCAGCTTATTAATTATGTCTGTCTTAGCTCTCTTTCTCCAATCACTTAGTTTGTTCAACAAATTGGTTTCCTAAATTCATTGACCTCTAAGTTTTTACATTACATCTTTATGAAATTTTCAGGTGATGCAGGTGATTCAGCCAATCCCAAGAACCCCTGGCTGAATGCGCTGTCCCCATAATGCCAGCATTGGCCTCCTTCTACCAAATCACATGTTAGGGATCATTCACCTGACCTTGCCTCCATGCAGCCAGGATTCTTAGGGTTGCAAGTGACAGAAAACTCAAATTAGCTTTAGCCATAAAGGGGAGGACATGTGGCTAAAAAAATCCAGAGGTAGCATTGGCTTGAATTACTGACATATCAAATATGTCACCAAAGGGATCATGGCTGCTCCAGATCTGGCTTCTGGATTATATAGTTCCTGCAGCAGTTCTAGAACTTATTTATATCTTCCAAGAAAAGAAACTCTTTTTATGTAGCTCCTGAGGAAGAGAGAATAATTTTCTCCTTTGAGAAAGAAGGAAGTTCTAGCTAACTTCTCATTGACTTTGATTCCTAATCACCAAATCACTACATAGGTTGGGGATGGAGTATGCTGATTGGTCTAAGTCTACTAAAGTGGCCCCCTGGAGTAAGGAGAAAGGGGCAGGAAAAGTTCAGGGGCCCAGCAAGACAGGTGTTCTCTATAGGAGCTTCTATGTGTCAGTTTCATGTCAAATATTCACTGAAAATGCTAATTTTTTCCCTCTCATCTCTCTGACTTTCTTTGTGTTGATACCAAACCCACTTGCTAGAAGCCCACTCAATGGTAGATTCTGTTTAATGAAAATGTTTTCCTGAGAGTCAAGTAATTTCCTTTCAGACACATGTGAATTGTGATTAATCATTTTTAAAAAGAAGCAAATTTCTTTAACTATCTCCATTGAAAACCTCTTCTGGTTATACACCTTTGCATTTAACACAAAGTGAAAATACCAACCTCCTTATCCAAAGGCAGGTTTAGCATATGGTTGCAGGTAGGTTCTCACATTTAAATTGAATTTAATTATAATGATTTGCCTGGGCAACAATTATCCTAACTGAATGGAAAGAGAATCACACTTTTCATTAAAATGCAGAATCAATTGGGCAACTGAAAGCAGCTGCCTTGGATGGGGACAGACGAAAAAAATCATAGACTTAGGAAAGGCCAACAGCAAAGCAGATGAAACAAATATGTCTTTTTGTTCCTTGGATTTCTTGCCAATGTCTTTAAAAAATAATTAAAAACAAGCAAACAAACAAATAGCAATAGCAGCTATTTACAGACCAAAGAGAGGGTAACGTATTCCATTATTTAAGCAGTTTCTCTGGCTGATAGGAAAATTGATGCAAATTAACAGCATGGGAGTTTTAAAGCTAAACTCTGATTTTTCCCTTCATTCCCTTTTTGTTGTTCCTGAGATTCATTAGAGCACTTAAGATAATAGCCCAACTCTCTCTGTTTATAAACAGAAAATGTCATTTGATCTGTCTAAGAGCAGGCACAGGTAAGTGACCCCTTCTAAGAGTGCTTTCACAGAGCCATGTTGGACCGTAGCCCTTGTTTCCAATGGAATGTAGGCTAAAGAGCTTCCAGGTTATTGTTCTCTGGTTACTGAGCAACCATGAGGTCCTTGCCAGTGTCAGTCCCCTCCCCCCAATTAATCTGCTTGCATAATAGCCAGTGATCCAACCATCTGGTCACTCTGCTCCTCTGTCGTCTATCCCGCTTTCTCAGGCCCTCTCTGCCGTCAGCTCCACTAGAGCCCGCTTCTCTCCCCTGCTCCCATCCTCCGTGTTCTCATCCACTCACTTCATCTCACAGCTTCTAGGCCTCTGCAGCTTTCTCTCCCTTCTTGACCCTCTTATAATCACAGTCCCGTCTGAAACTTGGCAAAGGGAACAAACACTCTGAAAAACATTAATGCTTCTGATGGAAACAGCTGGTTCCTCTAAGTTGGAAGGAATATGGGGGTGGGGGTTGTGAACGGCACTTGTTGTGAAAGAAGCAAGTGGAAAGGCAGAGTTCACACAGAAAATCCTCCGCCTTACCTGGCTCCCTCCTGACCATCTTATTGCTTTGATCTCTTGTTTACCAAAGATGTAGCTAAGAGATTTTATGAATAGGTATGTTCTAAAACTCCCTCCAAAGTGGATGGTAGTCTTCTGGTTTCTACCTTTAATGTGAGAGCTTGAGGGGTTTATTAAAATGAAAATGTAAATTAATCCAAACATTAAATTTGTTGGGCCTATTTCATTTATAGCATTTCGTTGTTCAGCACATAATTAGTTTGGCCAACTTAATCTGTAGTTCCTGGTCACCCTTTCTATTCTTTTCTGCCCTCCCGATGAACATTTCACACAATGATGCTGGGTGGGGTGGCTCATGCCTGTAGTCCTAGCTCTCTGGGAGGCCGAGCTGGGTGGATTGCTTGAACTCAAGAGTTGAAGACCAGCCTGAGCGTGAGTGAGACCCCCATCTCTAAAAATATCTGGACATTGTGGTAGGCACCTGTAGTCCCAGCTACTTAGGAGAATGAGACAAGAGAACTGCTTGAGTCCAAGAGTTTGAGGTTGCTGTGAGCTATGATGCCACTCTATGGAGGGCAACAAAGTGAGACTCTTTCTAAAAAAAAAAAAAAAAATTGTACATTGTATTAACCAGAGTCCCAGGAAGATATAAATAAATCCTCAAGTTATGAAAACTGGATGAGAGTTTATATTAAAGGAACTGTTTATAAAGGCATAGTAAGGTATGAGGACCCACAGTGGATGGTAGAAGCCAGGGACTTCCTTACCAGTCCCTGGCCTGAAGGGCCAGAGGAGGGAACAATTGCTAGAACCTTCAGGTAGAGAGTCATGTGCAAAGGACATCTTTTCGGACATTGTGTCCTTGGGTCGAGGGACTCAGCTTGTTCCTCTTCTCTTCTGCTGATCTTCGACCTGGTTTCCCCTTTGACAACCAGAAGCTGGAGAGTCAGGGAGCCCGCAGATGTGACCCAGACAAGTCAGCTTCTCTCCAGGGCAGAGATTAGGCTGGAGACAGGAGGAGAGTAGATCCAGAAGGGGGCAACAGAAGATATATCCCAGCCAGGCACACCCTGTGGGAGAAGCAGGCAAACTGGAGATAAAGAAAAACAGCACAGGAAGTTTATGTATATTTATCAGGATAACATTTTATGAGTTAGAAGCCAATCTGAGATAGAAATACAAGATTCTTTGGTCCTGGTCTTTGATTTTAATTTTAGATCCCTGTAATTTTTGGAAGTATTTCCATATCAGTGGGTACACAAGTCTTTAAAATATGTGCCAATATTTTAGGTCCATCTAAAAATACCGTATGGGGGGAGCTTAAGTATACACATATTTAAATGTTTTCTGTATTTGGCATGGAATAATTTTAATAAATGGATACAAGTACTTTTATGAAGAGATGCTGCATCTATTCTTTTTAGACCTCCTTCCCCTCCCCCCCCTTTTTTAGAAATACCTCTTTGAGCTGGGCATGCTTGTGTGCACTGATAGTCCCAGCTACTTAGGAGGCTGAGGCAGGAGGATCACTTAAGCCCAGGAGTTCTGGGTTGTAGTATTCTGTGCCAGTTGGGTGTCCACACTAAATTTGACATCAGTGTGGTGACCTCCCAGGAGCAGGGGACCACCAGGTGACCTGGCCCAGGTTGGAAATGCAGCAGGTCAAAATTCCCATGCTGATCAGTGGTGGTACTGCACCTGTGAATAGCCATTATATCCTGGCAACACAATGATACCCCGTCTCTAATAAAAAAAGAAATAAGAAGAAATATCTCCTTGAATTTCCATTGGAGACCCTTCCTTTCTCAGCTCTTGTGGCTTTGTGGTTGGGCATGGGATTCAGTTTGGCTGAAGGTGTACTCAGTCCCCTCAACCATAGGAATGTGATCAAGGGTGAGCACCCAAAACACATCAGGCCAGAGGGGGACCCAGAGCATTTATTCTTCAAACTCCCCTACACTCTGGAGAGTGTTAGGACAGGAGCAACGGACAGTCATATCTGCACCAAGAGGACACTGGCAATGAAAGTGACGTGAGGGAGAGTAGATCTCAGGTGTGGAGACTGACAGGCTCTAGGGACAGGGTTCAGTCCTTGAATTAGTCCATGCTGGAAGCCAGGTGTATCCTGGTGCACACGCTAACAGTTCCCTTTTTACTCAAGGTAGTTCGAGTCAGATCTTCTGTCACTTGGAACTGAGATTCTTCCAACTGATATGAAGTGTTCTAGTCAAGTCGTTGGTAGGTGACATTTCCTTAAGGGCACAACAATTGTCCCATTAACTTCCATTATGAAGTTGTGATTTCTTTTTCTTTCTCAAAAAATTATCTCCACAGGCTATTGGAAGTGAGATAAGTGACACCACGTCACAGCACCCTGGGGTCTGTCAGTGGCGTGCTGTGTTAGGATAGCCGCTTAGCTATTCCTTCCATTAGCATTTCTCCCCTCAGTCTCTCCCTTCCGCCCTGTGCTCGCCGTTTGATTTGGCTCTCATCGTCCCTTGGTCTGAGTATTTACACTGCTCCACAATGGGGCTCCAGCCGGCAATGGGCACGTCTGTGTACACCTTGAACATCAATACGGAGCACCAGAGAACGGGGTGAAATTGGTTCCTCACTTCATGGCTCCTGTAAGCTCAGCCTTTGGTGTAGTTTATACAAGGGAGGCTTCTTTGCGTTCATCCACCTAGTCAGTGAACGTGAATCGAGCTACTTTCTAGTGTAGGACGGGGTGGAGGGAGAGGCTGCATTTTGTAGAATGTGGATGTGACTCTCGGAGCTATCCTGCTATCTTGGGTTTTGGCAGCACGGTGGTTAGAGTTGGGGAGAGCTGCGTGTCTTGATCTGGGGAGAGGAATGAGAGTGGGGTCACTGGGGGACTCAGCTTGGACTCCGCCCGGCACTCTGCATCAGTGGTCAGATCTGCAGGGAGGTGCTCCGGGTGTGTTAGGGGGGCTGCCACCCCTGTTCCTCCTGGCTCCTGGGGGTAGTTCTGGGCCTGCTCACAGTGATGGACGTGTGGGTCAGAGCTAGTAACAGGGTATGATTCTTTTCTAGGAAAGGAGAGAAAGTGAGAAAGATGAGTTATCTTCTTTGTCCATCTACAATAGCCCAAAGGTTTGATTCCAGACTCAGAGAGACTGGGTTCAAATTTTAAGCTCCAGTTTTAGGAGCCAAATGGCTTCTGTAAGATGGAAACAAAAATAACAGTCACCTCAGAAAGCTGTGATAATTAATTGAGATAATATTCACGAGAGCAGTTAACACTGTGCCTGGGACCTTATAAGTCTCCAGTAAACGGGAGCTTGAAAGGGAGAATGGAAAGCTTTACGGAAGATTTTTAAAAAGCGAAAATCTTTCTGCAATTAATTTCCCTCAACTCTCGTTTACCCACGAGTCTCCTCAGAACTGCTTAGGTGCCTCCAAGTTTCCTTGTCCCACGGTTGAAAAATGACTGTGGATCACGTTGCACTGCAAATAATCCAAGAACTGTGCAGCGAACTCAGGATCTGAAACCGACTTTGTCTTCATATTGTTCATGCATGTTGCTCTTCAAGCCCAATTATCATCAGAAAGCGAGCGCTAAAAATAATACCAATCCGCGTTTTTCTCTCAGCATTCCGTGCTGCCTCTGTGTTTCCCAGGCATGTTTATTTACTTGATTCACAACAGTGAATCTTTTCTCCATTTAGCCTGATGGCAATGCGTTGGATTCCTCGGCAACGCTCAGTCCAGGTAGAATCTTTATTACTGGTGAAACACAGGAGGCCCCCGAGTCACTGTTTTCCCTTGGGGAGCTCAGTGGACGTGTGGATCCTGGCAGGAGCTGTAAGAGCAATTTTGATGGGGGAAAAAAAGAAAGGACCAAAGTCGAACCATCACTTGGACAATTTCAGAACCTTGCTCCCTCTGGGGAGAATGACAAGTTAGACTTCCTCTGGTCCCCTTTTCACTGGCTAGGTGTCCTTGGTACAAGTGTAAATGGACTGCTGGGCGGAGAGAGTGAGCAGCAGTCCCTGTACATGTCCCAGCACCTTGCCAGGGTCTCCTACTCACAGTTTGGCTGTGAACCGTGGCAGGAACGCGAGAGCTCTGTTTGTAATCTTTTTGATGATCAGATGCCAAGATATTGGCCATCCAGGTAGAACAAAATACCGAAACACCTGGGCCACTCACTCCCAACCTGCCTCTGACTTGTTCTTCACAAACCTGAAGAGTTAGAATAAGATCATTTGGGATCTGAGAGGGGTTCTTAGGCCTGAGAACCAATTATTAATTCTGGAATTATTCAATTCTTCCCCCTAACATGTCTTTTCTCTCTCTCCTCGAGAAAGCAGTTCATGCATCCAACCCTGAGAAAAAGCAACAGGCAGTCTGAGGACACAGCTCTGTAATCTGTGAGCTCTAAGTGTTGGCTGCGAAGCTGGGAGATTTGCAGCTAAAGCTGCCAGTGAAGTAGCATCTGAGACAAGCTTAGGAGAGAGAGAGTGTGTGGGGAGGAAGGGGGAGGCATGCGAAGGTGGGAAGGAAGGAATAGAAAGTGAGCAAATTGAAACAGGAATGGAAGCAAAAAAGAAATTAAAAAAGTCAACCCAACCAAGCAATTTCATATTACAACTCCTTCAGTCTTGGGGAAAAAATCCCTGCAGATAGAGGAAGCATGAAAGGCTGAGAGGTTCTAGCTCGGGCTCTGACCCTCATTTGCTGCGAGATCTCCAGCACAGCTTAGGGCTACCAGGTGTATCTGATGGAGGATACTCAGAGCTGTCCAAGCTATCTCCCTGAGCCGATAGGGGCTGAAGTCATAGGAAATGTTATGAAACTGCTTTGAAAACTGAAAAAGCTGGTGCCAAATCTAATGTATTACCAGTTCTTTTTCAGAGAACCTGTGTCTAACATGCCTTGAGCTTCTCTATTTCTGCCCTTCCCTTACTGTAAGCCATCTTAGGCTCTGCTCAGAATCTTCCATTGTGTGTCATCTTATTCTTAGCAAAGAAGTACAGGCACAGACCTGGCTCTGCCACCAATTCCCAAAGATGCGAGTGGTATCAGATCTTTGGTGTTATCTTGCCTTTGGCCAGGTTTTTCCTTGTAATCAAACAACTAGAGGTTACTGCCCAGTGGTACTCCACAGATGGCACATAAGTGGTCATCCTTTTCTGCCACATATGGGAAGGGGCGTCAGTGAGGAAGGATGTGGTTAGCATGCTGTGGAGTTCTGGGTCCCTAGAGGTTTCCAAATGGCTGAAACTGGAGGGGATAACCGTTTCCTGCAGTTTGAGGAGTGAGTGGGAGCCCTCAGCATTCATGCCACCGAGTTATAACCAGACCGTGTTGCTTCCAAGTGTGTGGAAAGACCTTCATTTTTATTATGGAGTTTGCTACGACTCTGGGGTTAAAGTTCCACGTAGATTGTATCCAGATTGCTCATCAGAGCAGGGATTTTCATAATCCTCTGTGGTCTGAATACTTGGACAGGATTTGGGGGATCCCTGGAGATCTCTGGGAGTTACTGTGCCCTGTAGCATGCTGGGAAAAAAAGATAGAGCACCTCAGACATCAACCCTTTTTACTGGCAAGAGAATGTTACAGGCACCATAGTGGCTTCAGTAGTTAGTGAGTGACAGACTTCCCTCATTGCTTTGATGTCTACGCTCCCTATCACTCACATATGAAATGCCATTTGCTTATTGAGTGCCTATTATGTGGGTAAGCACCACGATGCCAACAAATATTAAATATCTGTGAAGACTACATGCTCTCAGGGGATTTTCATTGTTTTGCCTAAGAAATATGAGATTATTTTCTAAAAAAATGGCTGCAAAGGCCACGGAACGTCCCTCAGTGCCAAATGAGTGGCAGAGGAAATAGTGCCAGTCAGAGCTCCGAGCAGGCAGAGACCCATGCCCACTAGAGTGGTCTAGGAAGAGGTAGCAGAAGAGAGAGGATGAAAATTGGGCTTTAAAGGAGTATAAGTAGGATTTCAAAGGCTGGAGAGAGTGAAGAGTGTGTGCCTAGGGTACCCAGGGGGAGCAAAGTTTGCACAGAAATATGCACAGAGCTGAGATGGGGGTCTCAAGACAGCGGTTAAGGGCATGCTCTTTGGTGTCAGTCTGCTATCTGCTACGTGTGTGACCTTCAGAAAGTTACTGATAGCCTCTTAACTTCCATTTTTCTCATTTATTAAATGAAGATAAAGTTCTTGCCTTAAGGAGTTGTCACAAGGAGTAAATGAGATAATACGTAAAGTGCTTATCAGAGTGCCTTGCACATAGGTAAGCCCTCCATAAATGGTATTAGTCATTGTTAGTCATCTTGGGAATAGCAATTGAATTGTGGAAAATGGGGGGGGGGCTACTGAAGACTTTTGTGCAGAGGTGTGACAAAACCAGAGCAGTCTTTTTGAGAAATAAATAATACAGTGGTATAAAGAATTTGTAGGGGGAGAAGAGGCTAGATGTAGGAATTCTAATTAGAAAATAACTTCAATCATTCAACTGTGGAGAAATAGCTGTGATCCTGGTGAAGGCAAGAAAAGATTGAAAGAAAAGACATTTATATCAATTTTCATGATTGTACATAGGAAATAAAAAAGTGGAAAATTTCCAAGATCAGAGTGTAAGTTTCTAGAGCACAGGAGCTGTATTTAATTTGCTTTCTTCTCAGTCCTTAGCATGTTGCTTGTATTCTATACTGTAACCATTGGTAAATGTTTTTAAATGAAGGTGTAAAGAAGTTAGTGAATGAATGAATGAAAGGAAAAATGATTTGTAGTTCATGATCAAAGTTGTTGAAAGAATGGCAGTTGCCACTGACCAAATTCAATCCTTTCTTGAACTATTTTTGGAATCTATGTACTCTTTACCCATCATGCTTATTCATGGATATTTACATACTACATAGTATACAGCGTTCTAATATCTGTATATAATTATTCCTTTTTAAGGAAATGATTCTAACTTTAATGAAAATGGCTAAAGGGATAGTTTTAGTTTAGGGATTTTTGTTTGCTTGTGTTTTATAAACTTGAATAAGGATATTATATGTCAAATATGCCCTTTAGGGTTGCTAAAACTAAAAACCATGAATGTTTTTATTTAATTGTGGGAAATTTCTTTTTTCTTTCAAGACAGAGTCTTGCTATGTCACCCTCAGTAGAGTGTTGTGGCATCATAGCTCATAGCAACCTGAAACTCTTGGGCTTAAGTGATTCTCTTGCCTTAGCCTCTCAAGTAGCTGGGACTACAGGCACCCACTACAATGCTCGGCTATTTTTTTTTGGTTGCAATTGTCATTGTTGTTTGGCAGGCCCAAGCTGGATTTGAACCCACCAGCTCTGATATATATGGCTGGCGCCTTAGCTGCTGAGCTACAGGTGCCAAGCCAGGAAATTTCTTTTAAATATCAATATTTGTAGAATGGGATCAAGAGACCTTATCCACTTTTACATATATTTAATTCTTTCCCTTTTCTCCTTTTTTTCATCCCACAAGAAATTGGTATAAATTGATTGTTTCTTTAAACCAATAACGTTTCCAGAAGACTCAACTTTTTGGGTTCTGAGGATAGAGGAAGAAGTTTTAAAATGATCAGAACTAGGAACTTTGTCCCTATCCAAAAGTGAGTATCAGCTGTCAATCTTTGTGTCATAGCCTGAAACTGTTTATTGAAAGAAACCAACTTCCTTAAGATTTAAATTCACTCAAAGGCCTTGTTCATGTTTTTCAAAGAGACCCAAACACATTAATATCTGGCAAAGGTATACTTGATTTGATTGTGAGTCATTGTTTGCGAAGATTACCATGACATTATAACTATCATTCTCTTTTGCTGGACAGTTTACTAAGATAATTTCTTCTTTTTACTATTAAAATCAAAACAATTCCCAGACTTACCCTGAATGAAATAGGTGGAATTTAGCTATGTGACTGCATGAGCTCTTGCTGAAAACAAGATGCCCTCAGGAGTTGTTCAGCAGTGTTCGCCTTTCTGTGCACAAATAGAATAGAAAATGACTTTGTTACCTGCAGCCTTTTTATGGGGTCCTGAACTGTGGTGATTATGTAAGATTCCAGCTCTTTAAATTAAGATTTCTCATATAGGGTTAGGATATTATAGTCATTTGTAGAGACATATAGGTTTTTGATACCATAGGAAACAAGAGGAAACAAGGTTATATAATGGCCACACCTACCCCAGTAGGCAGTGTGGAAAAGACCTTGTACTTGGGGCTACAGATCACCATGTACCCAGATTCCTGAGAAATCCATTATAGTTATCATCATCTATACTTTCTCTTCCTCCCACTGCCACCACCAGGTGGATCCTGACAGCACAGAGGTGATGCCAATGTGCTAAGAGTGTTGAATGGTAGGGACAGAAAGAGCTTTCATCAGATGAATCATTATTGACAAGAATCACTGACATCTGATGTTAGCACCCATCTGGGCAGTACATGAAACAATGAAGAAACTTGAGACACCAGGTTTGCTGATCTCATTGTACAGTGAGATTGTCTTCTTGGACAGCTGCTTCCTTCTGGCCCCTGCACAGAAGAGGAGGGGTCACTGTCCCTTCAGGGGACAGCCTTGAGCATCCATTCAGGGTGGAATAGATATTGATTAATGTAGATAACCAGGAACAAAAACAAACTCAAGGTAACTTACCTAGGAAGGGGGACTTACTGGAAGAATATTAGAATATCTCACAGAGTCTGAAGAGGAGTTGAACACCCAGTCTTCAGGAAGGGCAGTGAGCAGCATGGCATTAGATGCCTCTGGGAGCACTACCGTTAAATAGACTCAGTCCTTAAAGATTTCAGGTTCTGGGTCTCCATTCAATATTTCATAGTTACCATAGAGAGACTCTGATTGCCCAACTTGTGCTGGGTGTCTGTTCTTGGACTGATTAGCTATGGCCACTGGGACAGAGGCAGCTACCAGAAATCACCCCTACGGAGAGCTCAAGCAGTTCCGTGAGAAGTTAATAGAATATGTTTCTGCTACCGGGAAGGACTCTGTTGCTCTGCAATAAGCCTGTGTGAACTGAGATAAAATTTCTCAAAAGTAGAGTAAAACTCATTATTCTCTGAGCCATTCAAGATGGCTGCAGAGCACTGAGGAATCTCTCCTAGGTTTATAGAATGGTGGACCATGAAATCCCTCATTACTAGTAGGTCCGTTATATATTGCTACATATCAAATCACCCCCAAAACTTAGTGGCTTAAAAGAACTGTTGTTATTTACTTGGCATTCTCTGAGTCACAGTTTGGGGTGAGCTCAACTGGACAGCTCTTCTCCTGGTGTCATGTAGAGTGAGTGATGTGGCTCGGGCCTCTAGTGGTTTGAATGGGGCTGACTAGTCCAAGGTGGTTTCATTCACCTACCCGCATTTGGTGTTGACTACGGGCTGGGCCCCTTTCCATGTGGTATGTACTCTCAACCAGGAGAGCCCAGGCTTTTTCACACAGTACTGAGTGTTTCGAGAGGCACACAGTTGAGACTTAGGCTTAGAAGCTCTGCTATATCACATTCACTGCATTTCACGGTTCAAAGCAAATCACAGGCCAGCCCAGACTCAAGGCTGAGAAAAATAGACTATCTTCCTCTGGAAGGAATGGCAGAGTGGTGAGCACATAGGGATAAGGAAGGATTATTGTAGCCATCTTTGTAAACAACCTACCATGCCTGGGACCTACCTGTATTAAAAAGCCAAAACAACAAAAATGTTAAGCATTTATTGCAAATATGCAGCCACAGAGGAAGTTAAATAGCATGCTATTATAAAGTACGCATGAGAAGTTGGTAGCAAAAAGTGACCTATATAATTTCTACAGTTCACAGGGCAGTTGTGAGTAGAACACATGAGAAGGTGTACTGGACTGAGATAAAGAGAGATTGGATCAGAGATCCAGTCTTGTTATCACCTTTCTCTATAAATTTTACCAACTGCTTAACCTGCACTCCTTAGCTTCCTTGTAGGTCAAATAAGAAAATGTACAAGTCACATGATTGTGAGATAGAGCCCCACGCTATACAAATGAAAAGGCATTAACAAGACTTCAGATCGTAAAACCTTGTTTTCTTCTTTCTTCTAGTTATGTCCTTTAAAACAAGGAATAATCTTAGGCTTCTGTAGCTCTAAAAGATATGTTTTTACAAAAGTTTTCTTTCATCCAAATGCTTTTTGATGATGTGCTGGTGAATATAGGGGAATATATGGTTGTTGTCAGTGTACAAAAACGTGTGAAATTAAAACACCCAGGAGGACAGTAATTGGATGTATCCATTTGGTGAAAAAGCAAAGCATGTGGAAAAGAAAATGAGCTTAAAAGCATGAGAGAGACTGTGTCTTTGAGACTGTGTACCAATAATTAGGTGAGATTTCCTCCAGGCGGACGGTTTTAAGACAAAATGATTCGAAATGGTACGATGTATGCCAAGCTGGGTATGAAAGCTAAACATAGCTAACTTTGAAGAGGCAAAAGGAAAAATTTCTCTAAAATAAAATAACTAATTTTATTAGAGAATGACTTGTGACAAATAGAAAACCAATAGATTTTAGTATTTCCAGGGAACAAGGAAACCTGGCTCTTTACAGAAAATGTGTGCTAATGTCTGCTATGGGAGGGGGGGACGATTCTGAGGCACACTCTGTATGGTTCCTCAGCATGTCCCCAGCAAAACTGAGACCCAGGTGCCCACAGCGGTAACCAACACTTTAATTGACACTTCATCCGCCCTTTGCCCAGCCCTGTCTCTCTTTCCTTCCTCTCCTGCTTGCATTTCCTGGGACCACTTAGCTACTTGCACGGAAGACCTTGTCTGCTTTGGGGGCAATACAAACTAAGATAGAACTCAGTCCTCGCTGGTAGTTATTTTGCGTTTATGAGGTCTTGCTGTGTGACTTGTCACGCATGCCAGGAAGCTCACATATATGACCTACCATCAAAACAAATGTTTTGTGAAATAATATTTACCTTTGCTTATATTTTTTATTATCTTTTATATTTTATTTTTTAAAATGGTCTGATCATGACCAAATAAACTTATTTTGACATAACCCATAACCCAAAACATAGCCCATGAACTATTTACCAGGTTTTGAACCCATAGGTCTGTGAGTGGTCACAAGTCAAAATTGCATGGACTTGGGTTCTCAGGCCTTGATCATATTGCCTGGTTAAAGGAAAGCAGAGTATGTATCTGGAACACTTGAGCAGGAACTCTTACTTGTAAAGGCAAAAATGCATTGGCTCCACCCTGGAAAGAACACAGGGAAGGAAAGGAAGGCATAAAGCTGTAAGGAAACAAAAAAATGCCTTTAGGATGAAGGAAGAAGACAGAGAAACCCAGTGAGGAGGTGAAGCTGCAAAGAATTTGAAGACATCCCTCATTCCTTCGTCCCCACACTGTATGAAACAGGTACCATGTGTAAAAGCAACAAATGACATTTGAATGAGTGTGAGCAGTCAGCTGGCATCATTCCTATGTGTTTGAGTCATTGTCCTTCATCACCTGTAATTTATGCCCTATCATTGCCAAGTTTTTACCTGGGATTTCAGATGATCTACTCCTGCTAAATACTATCCTGCCTGAATCCTTCTACTTCTCTGCTACTCCTTCTTGGTCTTTTTTTTTTTTTTTCTTTTCTTTGAGACAGAATCTCACTATGTCACCCTCAGTAGAGCGCTGTGACGTCACAGCTCACAGCAACCTCAAACTCTTGGGCTTAAGCGATTCTCTTGCCTCAGCCTCCCAAATAGCTGGGACTACAGATGCCTACCACAACACCTGGCTATTTTTTTGTAGCTGTTGTCATTGCTGTTTAGCAGGCTTGGGTTCAAATCCACCAGCCCTGATGTATGCGGCCAGTGCTCTAACCACTTGGCAACGGGTGCCAACCCCCCCCCCTTTTTTTTTTTGAGACAGAGTTTCACTCTGTTGTCCTCAGTAGAGTGTTGTGGCATCATAGCTCACAGTACCCTTACACTCTTGGGCTTGAGCAATCCTCTTGCCTCAGGCTCCTGAGTAGCTGGGACTAGAGGGGCCCACCACAACACTGGGCTAATTTTTCTGTCTTCTTTTTTTTTCCAGGTAGAAAAAAAGGGGTCTCACTCTTGCTCAGGCTGGTCTCCAACTCCTGAGCTTAGGCAGTCCACCCACCTCGGCCTCCCAGCGTGCTAGAAGTACAGGCATGAGCCACTGCACCCCGCCCTGGTATTATTTCTTAACTGTTGATATTTTCCAGGCTCCTTCCTTACTTTTCTTTTTTTCCCATGCCATATACTTTCTTTAATCAATTTCACCCACTCTCATGATTTAATGGCCATTTTTATGTTTCTGGTCTATGAAATAAATACCTTCACCCTAAATCCCACACCCTCAGATTTATTTCACCATCTGCCTGCTTAATCTAGACTAAAAACTTAACACATCCTAAATTGCATTCATCATCTGTAACGCCCACCACATCTCCTCCTCCCCCATCCCTGTTCTGTTTTCTCTCTTTCCTGCCATTGGGGCAATAACCCAGGTCGGAAGACTGAAAGCCTCCTAAATTCCTTTTATTTTACCCCCCTATCCAAATGGGCAGAGGCCCTGAATATTCTTTCTAACCATTCTCCTGTTCTATTTCTATTGCCATTGTCAAAATTCATTACTGGATTTTGAGCTTCATCATGTCTCCTTTATATTATTGAGGTAATCTATTTATTGATCTTCCCGTCCTCTCCACATTCAGTCCTTTCTTCATAAAGCCACTAGGGTCATCTTCTAAAATGCTTCAGATCAGGGAAACAGAAACCATGTGAAGTATTTTAAACAGGAATGAATTTAATACTGCTAGCTGGTACTTAACGAAACATTACAAAGACTATAGGATTGTAGGTCAGAGAAGGCTGCCAGTGGCTCTGCTGTGTGATAGTAGTTTTCTGGGAATAAAGGACACGGTTATTGTTGCCTAAGTGAAGGACTTTAGAAAACCACTGCTGATGTTCACAGATGCCTGTGGCACCAAAGTGGGTGCTTCCCATAGAGCAGAATGAGAAAAACTGAATGTTTGCTTCAGCTCACACATCTGTCTGCCGCTGTTGGAGGAATAATGGTGGCCTTTGATTTCTTTCTACTTTTTGAATCTGGCAGGATTTCAAATTGGTGAACTTTAAACTGGAATACAGCTAATGTGGGATCTAGAAAATGTATTCCCGGATTTCCAACTCATGCAATCCAGGAGAGAGGGTGGAAGGGATGGGAATGACTCTGAGGACAACAGATAGTCTGGCACACTCCCCTCTATCACTTAGAGGATAAAATCCAAACTGCTCATCAAGGACAAACCGTATCCTTCACCAGCAGGGGCCATCTGCTCTAATCACCCCTCTTCCTTTCTTCCTTGGTGCTGCCCTTATTGAGTTACTGACTTGCAATTACTCAGCTGCACTTTAAAGTTTACGCCTTTGTGCCTTTGTATCCTATTTCCCAGGGCTGCGAGTCCTCTGCCATTCCCTTCCCTACGGGTGGCCTTCTTGACAAGCTTCTATTTATTCCTAAGACCCCAGTGCAAAGCTTGCCTGTTCTACTAAGTTTCCCTGATTGTCCCCAGCAGGGCTGACCCTCTCTTGTGCCATCATTGTACCTTGACTCACCTCTTTGTTTGGTAGGTCCCATGTGCCTTTGTGTGCCTGCCTTCTTTGCTATACTGTGAGCTCCTTAATTGTATCTTCTACCTTTCGCCCCTGAGTCCCCTGCCCAGGGCTTGGTTTATCACAGGTGCCCAGTTCACTTGGAATAAATGAGTAGGCAAAGGCTCCTGTAAGGCACTATGCCTCAAGGTCATAGCATCAGTGAAATTGCTTGCAAGAGAAATAAGGAACTAGACCCCTTGCAATAGAGATACCATTTGCTAAATTCTAACCTATGGAAAACAGTATTCTACAGGTAGGTTCCAGCTGTCTTTCTCTTCACGGCCTGAATTCCCTGTCATACCAAAATAATTATTCAGCAGCTCCCTGTATTTCTACATCTCAAATATCTTTTCAAATGGATTCTGAAATTGAAAATGGCATTGGACCCTGGCTGGATACTATTTGGCTTAAAAAATACATACTTTCCTCAAATGCCTGCTTGCTTTGTTAGACTGTGAGATCTTTGAAGAAGGAAATGGGGATGGGGATGGGAAGAGGGAAATCTGGCCATCTTTTTGAACAGAGAATGAGGAGGAGTGAATTGGTTTCCTAGGAGATAAGGCTCTTCTTTATTTAAAGTTTCCCCACAGAAAGGTTTCTGTACTTGTGTCTTCTTCTTAGTCATAGGAGTGTACCATCAAATATGCAGTTCAGAATTCCTCTCAGCAACTATCAAATGTGAGCCTAATATCCTGGCCTTTGGTCCTTAGTCTCTCTGCTAGAGTGTAATAAAGGTAACTGATCATACTAATTGGAATAGACGTTTTGGTTATTTAATCTCCTCATCACTAGGGCGGGAATCTTTAACAATTGACCTAGTGGAGTACAAGCTCAGTTCCCCAGCTCACAGTCTCTCTACAGCAGTTGACCCCCCCCCCCTGCCTTCTGAGCTACTTCCTCCTACCAGGCATTCTCAGAGTCCCTGGGAGATGGAAATGTGTAATAATCTCTCAGTCTGGAGAGTTTAGAATCAGAAGCATCTCCCTTCCAAGAGACCTCTTAGCTTTGGAGGAATGAAAAGTAGCACCTTATTAAACAGAGATTGTGAAACAAAAAAATAAAAATCCAATGTACTACTCCATGCTAATATGAAACCAACATATAAAAAAAATTATACGCGCATATGAAAAATAAAACAAAAATATAGTCTAGTGTGGGGTAAAGGGGACCAAGAGAGGGAATGACTGGCAGGAGGAGGGAGGGCATGAGGCAGGATCTCACCTAACATGCACATTGTGAGGGTGTATAACACACCCCTGGGTGAGGGACTCTTCTACAACTGGAACTTTACTCTGGAAGTGAGGACAATGTAATCCAAACATCTGTTCCCTCATCTTAACTTGAAATGAGAAAAAAAAATCTATATATAAAAGAGATTATGATTTTGTCTCCCTGTGTGCATGTGACCAGGTAGAGCCAAATTCCTTTAGTCTTGGTCTGCTGGAGGTAATGGAGACAATCTAGGCAGAACCATACAGAAGTTAGACGTCACCCCAGCCCCTATTTCAGCATTTCCCCACCTCTTGCAATGATCACTCCCAGGATCCAGGAAAGTCTATACCGACAGCACTGGAATATTGCACTGCCATAAGCACATTTCTAAGTGTCTGTCCAGCTCACATCTCTCTTCTCTGAGGACTGTCACCTCCTTGCCTGCTGGGTTCCCCTTCCTCACTATTCATCTTTTTCTAGGAGTACCTGAGCTTCTGGTATCCATTGGTTTCAGTGAGATTTGATTCTAACTCAAGCCAGGCCAGGTAATTCTCTCTCCCTGTGAGGTTAGGTTGAGGCCCGAAATACTAGTTTCTAGCTGAGGCGGCTCTGTGCATGGAGAAGACGTCAGGTCAAGAGCTTCGTGGCAGCTGTGCAATGGGCTGGGGGAGAGAGCCCCCATGGGAGGGGTGTCAGAGAGCAGAAGTGCAGAAGGGCTTGGTGCTAGGACCCGAGGGAGCACCCCACCCAGGCTCCTGCTCACTCTGGTTCTAGTCACTCCCTCAGTCACCCAGCTTTTTTCCTTTAAGTTGGGTTAAAGTTGCATTTTGCCCTAATAAACAAAAGACATTTGGGAACTCCATGCACGTAGGAAAGGAGACGATCAAGCATTGAGGAACTCATCTTTTATATCAAGGCATTGAGGTAAGGAAGGCAATTGAGGAGAGTTGCAGAAAAGGATGATGTGATGATCAAATCTGGGAATTAGAGAAGCGGCATGAACTTAGATGGCAGGGACAGCTGTGGGGTGTGTGTGACAGAGATACAAACACACACACACACACACACACACACACACACACACACACACAGAGGGCGGCAGGGATGGACGTTTAGTGTGGCTAATATAAATCCTTCAGTGAATGTGGTTTGTCATTAGTTTTCTTAGTATTTCATTTCAGAGTCACCCTGAAAACTGTGCAGATAGAGAGGGTCCTTGCAAAGAAAGGAATTTGTGGTTAGTACAAATCCTGCCAAACGCCTCCCCAGCGCTCCTTGTTTTTTTGGACCTTGAAATAATAAAGCAGAACTTGGCAGCTTCCACCTGAGAAAAAGAATAGTTTGAGCGTGAGAGTGTCTGGACTCCTTGAGTAGAAAATTTGGTAAGAAAGCAGCACCATTTAGTTATTCTCCGAGTCTTGACCTCCGCACCTGGAAAGCATATAAATCTGCCCAGAGGGCAACACCAGGTTGGACTTGAGATGCACAGAGCACAGTTTCTGCCATGGAAATTTCCTGCAAAGGCTGCAGGATTGCTGACGTTTCCCAGCCACAGGGAACCACGAACTTTCTTTTTCTGGGGCTTTCCCACCCTCCCTTCAGCCCATCCCATCGGTCTACTTTCAGATTCCTGTTGCCCTGCTCTTCCTCCAGTTTTCCAGGAGATCAAACATTGCAGTGACAGTGCTGTTTCAGGGCACAAGACTATAGAAAAAAAGGCCCAAAGACTGCTGTGCTTGGCACATGTGCCCAGAGGCTACTGCTCCTGGCAGGCGTGGCTGTGGGGCCAGGGGTGCAGATCCTCTCATCACCTGCTGCGTTCTTTTTTATTTCATTTGTTCCACCCCTGAGCTTCCACCTGCCCTCTACCCACAGTCCATCTTCAGCACATATTCTGGCTACTCCAAGTAGCTGCTCTCGCCCGGATCAGACTTCCTCCCCAAGCTTCTTGCTTTTTCCTCTTTGCACAGTGTTGCTCAGGTGGAGCTGTTTGTCTACAGTTTGCTTCAGAGTTTCTGCCACTGGGCCCTTCTTGAATAGAAACTTCAAGAGGAGAGCAGTGATAATTGCTCTGTAGATAGAATAATGGGCAGCAATAGCGTTGGAGCCAAGATTCTGAATGTCTTTTGTTTTGGTTGTAGTTGTCATTGTTGTTTGGCAGGCCTGGGCTGGATTCGAACCCTCAGCTCCAGTGTATGTGGCTGGTGCCCTAGTTGCTGAGCTACAGGAGCCAAGCCAAGATTCTGATTTTTTTTTTTAATGATGCTGGGATGGGCAGCGTATGGATATTTAGAAAGAATCCAAGGAAGCTGGGAATATTGGTGTCATTTGTTAATACCAGAGAACAAACAGTGTGAGAATTCTGCTAGTAATTTATGAGACTGACTTATCCTTTATAACTAATTACTGCATGCACCACAGCTATTATGCACACCATTAATAGGTGTCAGATTAGTTTTGTCATTAAATTTTATTTGATCACAACTCTAAACCCCACAGATGCATGCTCAGTCGTCTTGTCTGGCATGGGCTTCCGCTCACAACTTTAAGTAATTAGGAGCAGCACTATGTGAGACTGAATTAGGACGGGGAACTCAATCTGCTCTTAACAAGATCATGTGACCATGGTAACACCATTATTTATTTAAGAATGATTATATATTTAAAAAGGATACAGATGCAATTATTGTATGTTTTCTAGATTTCACAGGAAAGATCAGGCTTGATCTCCATTCCATTCCCCTAGCGCTGTGCTGTCTATTAGCCACTCATGGCTACTTAAATCTGTCTAGCTAATTAAGTTAATTCCTCATGTGTACTAGTCAGATCTCAAGGGCTCAACAGCCACCTGTGGCTAATGGTTACTTATGACATGTCCTGCAGAACAGTTTCACCATTGCAGAAAGTTCTGGTGGCTGGTGTGGCCAGAGTGGCCAGAGTGCAGTTAGTGGAGAAAGTTATGTCTTCCATGGGATGACAGGCCAGCTGGCTCTGAATTTTCTATGCAGAGGCAGGGATCCTCAGGGGCCCCAAATGTGGAGGAGACGACAGTGCCCGAGAAGCAATCCTAAGAGATGGCTGCAGTACATGTCAGGGAGATTAGGCAGGAAGCAGGAAGGAGCCATGGCAGGCACACTGGGTTGCAGCTCTACTCATGGGGGTGGGCTGCTACTCTTTACTCTTGCCTTGTCCAGTGGGATACAGGGATGTCACATCCAAATCAGTGTGATGCATTGACCAGTAGCTGGGTGAGTATTGTTCAGGAATTATTTGCAGAGTGAACGGATGAATGAGATGGTCAACTACATAGCAGATTTTTACCATGTCAGCACCTTTCATGCATATAAGAACTTGACAATTTCTGTATCCCTTCAATGCATTCTTTCATTTAATTCTCATAAACCATGCAAAGTGGGTGAGAAACCTGTTTGTCTTCTCTTGCTGATGATACAGTTAGCTCAGAGAGTTTAAGACGTTTTCTCCGAGTCACTAATCTGGCAAGTAGCAGAGTTGTGACTCAAATTCAGGGCTGAGGATTCCAAATGACATGTTCCATAGCATCAGTAAGAGTATTTCTAGCAGAATACTACTGAAGTGATAGGACTCGAGGATGCCTTTGACATTTAGGGTTTCTCAGGGACCAATTGGATAAACTTTGATGGGTATTTCAAGTTGTCAGCACAATGCATGGTTTTTATTTTTTACGTTTGCCTGAATTTTTGCTTTCAGGTTTTCACAGACCGACTGTCTGGCATCCTGAATCAGAGACTTTCACACTGTGCCTGACCGATCCCACTAGCTTCATGGAGGGGCTGTAGAGGCTGCTGCAGGGGTGGGACACAGCAGGAAGAGGCCATGTGTTTGGGCTCTGGGCTGTTCAGGGCTGATAGGCTTTCAACTATTTTTATATATTGACATTCCTCAAAAAATTTCACTTTAAGGAAGATTCTTTTGCTAACCACTACAAAAAAGAGTCACTCTTCTAAAGGATTTTTATGGCAGCTTGCTTCCTGTGACAAGAAAGTAGAACAGTATTCATCTGCACACCAACTCCTTCTGCCTGGTTAGAAGCAGCCCTGGAAGTTCAGAGTTTCCTATACCCTGTGGAGCCAGCCTGAAGCCAAGGCAGAGGGCCCCTGTGCCGGGACTAGAGGGCTCATGGCTGTTGGCCAGTGCTACCCTGTTGTCTTACTTTGATAATTTACTCTTATCCCCTTCTGAGACAAGATTCTTCTTCACTACCTGAGCCCCCACACCTGCAGCATTCTTCCTCAATGGCTAAATCTATAGCCCTACAGGCTTGTTGGTCTTAGCCAGAAGCAGCTGCCAGGTCACTTCAACTCAGAGATGATGACTTCTGACTTCATCTGGGCTGCTCCATTCTGTTGTTGCTCACCTATTCATAAGGCAAGGAATTTTTTTGAGACATAGTCTTATTTTGTTGCCCTCGGAAGAGTGCTGTGGCATGTCACAGCTCACAGCAACCTCAAACTCTTGGGCTCAAGTAATCCTCTTGCCTGAGCCTCCTAAGTAGCTGAGACTACAGGCATGCAACACCACGCCTGGCTATTTTTTGTAGAGACAGGGTCTCGCTCTTGCTCAGGTTGGTCTTGAACTCCTGAGCTCGTGTTCCACAAGCCTTAGTCTCCTAAAGTACTAGGATTATGGGCATGAGCCACTGTGCCTGGTCCAAGGCAAGGAATTTTTAAGAAGGCCAGAAAATTCCTTGACTTCACCTTTTGGACTCCTTCTTCCTCCCTTGAATGTAAATACACCAAATGTGATTAAATCGGCCTGGATTTTTATATTATAATTCTGCCTTTGCCTAAAATTACTGTGTAATTAATCTTAAAGCTCTTAATATTTTGTTGATAGGTTCGAATAAGCATGCTGCTGTTGTCAGCACAAAAAGGGGAAAAAGAATGTGCCATGTGGGAACTGGAAAATAATGTTAACTTGTGATAGTAAAACTAAAACAAAACAAAAAAAAAAACACACGTAATAGATGAAAGCCGCTATCTTTAACATTTACATATCTTGAGGAATAATTGAGAAATCAGTGCCCAGAGGACAACATTGGTATGTGGCGGCATTCTATTACATGTAGCGAGATGACTAGGGTGTAGTCTCAGGAGGACAGAATGGTACCCATTTTTCCCTGTTTTAAATTTTTTAATTGTGACATACATATAAAATAAAATTTATCCTCTTAACAATGCTTCAATATACAGTTCAGTAGTCTTAAGTACATTTACATTATTGTACACCCAATCTCCTGAACTCTTTTTATCTTGCAAAACTGGAACTCTACACTGCTATTTTTTTTTTAATTTCAAAATATTAAGGGGATGCAAATGTTTTTGTCACGTGGATGAACTGTATGGTGCTGAAGTCAGGGCTTTCATTATGTCTGTCATCTGAGTGGTGTACATTGTATCCCAGTCCCCCACCTACAGGCCCTGCCCCTTCTTAGTTTCCAATGTTTTTTATACTGCTTTATGACTGTGTGTATCCATTGTTTAGCTCCTACTTATTAGTGAGTATATGTGGTGTTTGTTTTTCCATTCCTGAGATACTTCCCTTAGGATAATGGTCCCCAGTTCCATTCAAATGCACATACAGTCTATATGTATATGCACACGTACATATATACTCACACACCACATTTTCTTTATCTACTCACGAGTTGATGGGCACTTGGGTTGATTCCATATGTATGCAATTGTGAATTGTGCTGCAATAAACATGTGGGTACAAGTGTCTTTTTGATATAATGACCTTTTTTCATTTGGGGAGATACCCAGTAGTGGGATTGCTGAATCAAAAGGTAGGTCTACTTTTAGTTCTTTGAGGAATCTCCATACTGTTTTCCATAGAGGATGTACTAATTTATAGTCCCACAAACAATGTATAAGCATTCTTTTTTTATATACCACATTCACACTGACATCTAATGTTTTTGGATTTTTTAATAATGGCCATTCTTACAGGTGAAAGTTGGCATCTCACTATGTTTTTAATTCATATTTCCCTGGTGGTTAGTGATGTTGAGCTTTTTTTTTTCCATATAGTTGTTGGACATTTGTCTATCTTCTTTTGAAAAAATTCTGTTCACGTCTTTTGTCCACTTTTTAATGTTTTTTTTTCTTGCTGATCTTTTGAGTTCTTTATAGATTCTGGATAGTAGTCCTTTGTCAGATGTTTAGTTTGTATATTTTCTCTCATACTGTAGGTTGTATATTTATTCTTTTTTTTTTTTAGAGTTACCCAAGATGCACAAATCTATGCTTCTCAAAGTGGAAAGAGAGGCAACATTCAACAAGTATTTATTAAGCACCTTTTTGTGCCAGGCACTGTTCTAGCCTCTGCTCCCCCAAAAGCTAAGAGGCAACAAACACAAATTCTGAGGGAGAAGAAGAAGGGGACTGAGAAGCCTAGTAGGAGCTGTGCCTTAGGCCTCCTCATCAGCTTCCTCACTGAAATCCTCCTCCTGCAATGGCATCCTAGTACTGCTGATTCTTAGAATGAGGTCATTCATGTTGCTCTCAGGTGAACTCTATCTTGTCCATGAATTTGCTTCTTCCTCTGGAGGAAGGCTTTCCAGAGGAATATGGCAATGAACTGCTCTGAGATGCTCTTGAAGAGCTCCTGGATGGCCCAGGAAGGTGACTGCCATCTTAAGTCCATAAGGAGGGATGTTGCAGACAGCTGTCTTGACATTGTTAGGGATCCATTCCACAAAGTAGCTGCTATTCTTGTTCTGCACATTGAGCATCTGCTTATCTACTTCCTTCATGAACATCTATCCATGGAAGACAGAAGCCGTGGTGAGGTATCAGCAATGGCTGGGGTCACAGGCAGCCATCATGTTATTGACATCAAAGATCTACTGGTTGACTCTGGCACAGTGAGAGTCCGATACTGCTGGCTTCTATGGCATGGAGAAATGGAGATGTGGGAAGGGCACCATATTGACTGCCAGTTTGCAGAGGTCAGCGTTGAGCTGGTAAGGAAAGTGGAGGCAGGTGGTGACACCACTCATGGTGGTTAAGATGAGGTGATTCAGGTCCCTGTAAGTTGGCATGGTCAGCTTAGGGTATGGAAGCAGATGTCATAAAAGGCCTCCTTGTCAACGTAGTAGGTCTCATCAGTGTTCTCTACCAACTGGTGGATGGACAGGATAGCAGTTGTAGGGCTCTGCCATGGTATCTGACATTTTGGGTGAGGGCACCACTCTGAAGATATTCATGATACTTTTCTCAGATCTTGGTGAAAAGAAGGGTGCTCATTCCAGAGCCTGTGCCCCTGCCCAGCAAGTGGGTCAACTGGAAGCCCTGCAGGCAGCCACAGCTCTCTTTCCTTCTGAACCACATCCAGGACTAAATCAACAAATTTGGTCCCTTCTGTATAGTGGCCCTTGGCCCAGGTGTTGCTTGCTCCACACTGACCAAAACCAAAATTGTCTGGTCTGTAGATTTGGCCAAAAGAACCTGAGCAAACAGAGTCCATGGTCCCAGGTTCTAGAACCAACAGGATAGCATGAGGAACATAATTGCCACCTGTGGCTTCATTGTAATACACAGAGATTTGGTCCAGCTGCAGATGGCTGTCCCCATGGTAGGTACCTGTGGAGTCAATGCCATGTTCATCACCGATCACCTCCCAGAACTTGGCACCAATCTGGTTGCCATACTTGACTGACCTGGATGTGCACAATTTCCCTCATGGTTAAAATTTAAGTTTTTTTGCTCACCTCAAGGTGTATGTTTGGCAAATAAATAAATAAATAAATAAAAATAAAAAATAAAAAAAATAGTGTTTTATTTTTCTCTGCTGGTTGCAGGCTAAAAGAATGGAATGTGCCTCAGAAGCTGGAGCAGCAAGGTCTGTATATAACGACAAGAAGGTTCTAAGAGCAGGAATGAGATTTTGTAACCTTCTTGGCCTCTGGTCATTTGCGCATGTAACCTGAGCTTTAAAAATGGAGGCACTCCCATAAGGCACCTGAGTGGTTAAGGACCCAAAGATAAAAGATTATTCCAAGGCATGAAACAAAAGGAAAACAGAGCTGGGTTCTGTGTGGACAATGTGGTCTTTATTCCACCTGGCTGCAGGTGGGGTGAATCTATGACTGGGAAAGAATTCCACTATTTATTTTGTTGGTTATTTCCCTTTCTGTGCAGAAACTTTTAATTTAATTAAGTCCCATTTAAAATTTTTTGTTGTTTCTGTATCTGCCTTTGGGGTCTTAGTTATAAATTCTTTGTCTGGGCTGGTGTACAGAAGAGTTTTCTTATGCTTTCTTCTAGAAATTATGTGATTTCAAGTCTTACATTTATGCCTTTCATCCATCCTGAGTTAATTTTTGGATGTAGTGAGAGATAGGGACATACTGATTTGTTCTTCTGCATGTGGCTATCTCATTTTCCATGTACCATTTGTTGAATAGGGCATCCCTTCCCAGTGAGTATTTTTTTTCCTGCTTTGTCAAAAATAAGTTGGTCATAGTTGGTTATTTCTCAGTTCTCCATTATGTGCCATTAATCTATGTTTCTATCTTTAGACAAGCACCATGCTGTTTTGGTTACTATAGTTTTATAATACGATTTAAAGTCAGGGAATGTGATGCCTCCAGATTTGTTCTTTTTGCTTAAGATTGTTTTGGCTATTTGGGTTCTTTTTTGTTCCATATGAAGTTTAGGATTAATTTTTCTATACCTGTGTAGAATAGCATTAGTATTTTGATGGGAATAGCATTGAATCTATAAGTCACTTAGGATAGTATGGAAATTTTAACTGTGTTGAATCTTCCAATCCATGAGCATGGGAGCATGGGATGTTTTTCCATTTTTTGGTGTCATCTATGATTTCTTTCATCATTGTGTTATAGTTCTTCTTGTAGAGATCTTTCACTTCCTTGGTTAAGGACATTCCTAGGTATTTTATTTTCTTTGCAGCTATTGTAAATGGTATTGAGTTCTTGACTTTCAGCTTGGCTGTTACCTGTACATAGAAATGCTACCAGTTTGTGTACATTAATTTTGTAACCTGAGACTTTGCTGAATTTATTCAATTCCAGGAGTCTTTTGGTGGAGTCTTTAGGGTTTTCTAGATAGAAGATCATATTATTGGCCTAAAGGGTTAGTTTGACCTATTATTTTCCAATTTGGATCCTTTTTATTTCTTTCTGTTGCCTAATTGCTCTGGCTAAGACTTCCAGTACTATGTTGAATAGAAGTGGTGATAGTGGGGACACTTGTTCAGTTCTTAGAGAGAATGGTTTCAATTTTATCCCATTCAGTATGATGTTAGTTGTGAGTTCATCATAAATGGCTTTTATTATTTTGAGCTATGTTCCTTCTCTGCTTAGTTTGTTGAGGGTTTTTTTAATATAATGAATGGGTGTTGAATTTTATCAAATGCTTTTTATGCATGTATTGAAATGATTACATGGTCTTTGTTTTTGCTTCTGTTGATGTTAGTGAATCACATTTGATTTATGTATTTTGAATCATCCTGTATCCTTGGGATGAAGGCCACTTCATGGTGGATTTTTATTATTTCTATTATTATTGACCTGCTATTGAATTCAGTTTGCTAGTATTTTATTAAGGATTTTTGCATCTATATTCATCTATATTCATAAAATAAGGGATGTTGTTCTAATGTTTTCTTTTTTGTTGTGTCCTCTCCTGTCTTTGGCATCAAGGTGATACTAGTTTCACAGAATGGGATAGGGAGGACTGCCTCCTTCTTAATGTTGTGGAATAATTTCAGGAGAACAGGTGCCAGTTCTTCTTTGTAGGTCTCATAGAATTTGGCTGTGAATCATCTGGTCTGGAGATTTTTTGTGGGTTGAGAGTCTTCCATTAGTGTTTCAATCTTGCTACTCATTATAGGTCTGTTCACAATTTCTGTTTCTAACTGATTCAGGCTAGAGAGGTTGTGTACCTCCAGAAATTCACCTATTTCCTCTAGGTTTCCATGTTTGCATGTGTAGAGGTTTTCACAGTAGTCATGGATGATATTTTGTATTTCTGTGGTATCAGCTGTGATGTTTCCTTTTTCTTTCTGTTGGACCTTATTTGAGTTCTTTCTTTGCTATTTCTGGTTAATCTAGCTAGTGGTCTATAGCTTTTGTTTATCCTTTCTAAGAATCAACTTTTTGTTTTATTGATCCTTTGTGGGTTTTTTGTTTGTTTTAGTTTCCATTTCAATTAGTTCTGCTCTGAGCTTTGTTATTTCTTTTCTTTTTCTATTTTGTTGTTCTTCTTCTAGTTCTTTGAGGTGTGACATGAGGTTTTTAATTTGTGATCTTTCCGTCTTTTTAACGTAGGCATTGAAGGCTATGAACTTTTACCTTAGCACCGCTTTTGCTATATCCCATTGATTTTGGACGCTTGTGTCCCTTTTGTCATTCAGTTTGAAAAATCTTTTGATTTCTATCTTAATTTCATGATTGATGGAGGATCATTTATTAGCATGTTGTTTAATACCTATGACTTTGTGTAGATTTGAGAGTTACTCTTGAAATTAATTTCTAGTTTCATTCCACTGTGGTCTGAAAAAACATAGAGTATGATTTTGATTTTTCAAAATTTTCTGACTTGTTTTGTGGCCTAGCATATGATCTAGCTTGGAAGATGTCTCATGTGTTTATAAGAAGAATATATACACTGTATTTTTTGGGTAGAATGTTTTATAAATATCTGTTCCATTTGTTCTAGTCCAGAGTTTCGTTTAAGTCCAATGTGTCTTTGTTGATTTTCTGCCTGGATGTTTCTGTCTCCATCTATTATGTGCCCTTGTTTATTGCTTTGTTTAGATCTGGAGAGTTTGTTTTATGAATCTGGGAGTTACTGTGTTAGATGCATATATAGTTAGGATTATTATATCTTCTTGCAGAATTTTTCCCTTTACCATTATGTAATGACTATTCTGTCTTTTTTTTTTTTTTTTACTGTTGTTGATTCAAAGTCTATTTTATCTGATATGAGAATAGCTACTCTTGCTCACTTTTGGTTTATATTTGTGTGAAATATTATTTTCTATCATTTTACCTTGAGTCTATATAACTCTTTACAAGTTAAATGGGTTTCTTAGAGACAATATGTATTTGGGTTGTGTTTTTTCATTCATTCAGCGAATCTATATTTTTTGATTAAAGTATTAAGACTATTTACATTCAATATTAGTACTGATATGTGAGAAAATATTCTGTTCGTCATGTTGAATGATTCCTTCTTTTGTTTTATGAAGGGTGTGAGCTTTGGCTTGGCACCTGTGGCTCAAGTGGCTAAGGCGCCAGCCACATATACCTAAGATGGCAGGTTCGAATCCAGTACAGTCCCACCAAACAACAATGATGGCTGCAACCAAATAATAGCCAGGTGTTGTTGTGGCAGGCACCTGTGGTCCCAGCTACTTGGGAGGCAGAGGCAGGAGACTCACTTGAGCCCAGGAGTTGGAGGTTGCTGTGAGCTGTGATGCCATGGCACTCTACCCAGGGGGACAGCTTGAGG
>CAUYTI010122099.1:0-16314 GCA_963575145.1 Galago senegalensis | reverse complement strand
TCCTCAGTAATTGAGACTCCTTTATTTTTTTTAACTACCTGATATATTTTGATATATATATTTTTTCTTTTTTTTATTGCATGATAACTATGTACATTAATGCACTTCTGGGGTACAGTGTGGGGTTTTCACACACAATCCGAAACACTTCCATCAAATTGGTTAACATAGCCTTCATGTCATTTTCTTAGTTATTATTTTAAAACGTTCACATTCTACTCTTTAAAACGTTCACATTCTACTCTTAGAAAGATTCACTTGTACCCTTGTAAGATAAACCTCAGAAGTGATCCCTCCAATCCCCCTCCCCTTTTTTCTTTTTCTTTTTTTTTTTTTTTTTGAGTTAGAGTCTCACTTTATTGCCCCTGGTAGAGCACTGTGACATCACAGCTCACAGCAACTTCCAGCTCTTGGACTTAGGCAATTCTCTTGCCCAGCCTCCCAAGTAGCTGGGACTACAGGCTCCTGCCACACTGCCAGGCTATTTTTTTTTGCAGTTTGGCCAGACCAGGTTTGAGCTGTCACCCTCCATATATGGCACCGGCGCCCTACCCACTAAGTCACAGGCACCACCCTCAAATCAGTTTTCTTTTCTTTTCTTTTTCTTTCTTTTTTTTTTGCAGTTAGGCCAGGGCTGGGTTCAAACCCACCACCCTTGGTATACGGAGCCAGTGCCCTACTCACTGTGCTACAGGTGCTGCCCTGCCTGAGTATTTTTTTACAACTCTTTGTTGATTTTGTAACATCTCATGTTTACAAATACTTATCTTTTTTCACACCAGTAATAAATAGTGTTTGACTATTTATAAGGAATTCTTCTAACATTTATGGATATTTATCTTTTTGACAACTAAGAATTTATGATATAGCTAGTGGGTAAATAATCACTTATAAATTTTAAGAACAGAATTTTAAAAGGTCAGATTTTTTTTTTTTTTTTTTGAGACAGAGTCTCACTGTGTTGCCCTCAGTAGAATGCCGTGGCGTTACAGCTCAAAGCAACGTCAAACTCTTGGGCTTAAGAGATTCTCTTGCCTCAGCCTCCAAAGTAGCTGGGACTACAGGTGCCTGCCACAATGCCTGGCTATTTTTTTGTTGTAGTTGTCATTGGCAGGTCTTGGCCAGGTATGAACCCACTAGCCCCACTGGATGTGAAAAGGTCAGATTTTGATTTTTGACAACTTGAGTTAGTTTTCCTTTGGAATCTAACTTAGTTGCTAAAAATGCATATGTAATTATGTATACTGATCACATTTTTGGATTTTTATATTTTTTTCTAAATTGAAAATGGCTTTATTGTTTAATTCTATCTATGTAAGTAGGACGTGCTTATAATAAAAATGTTTTCATGAGTTGCAGGTCAGTGAGAAGTGAAAGAAAAAAAAGTTTTTAGACAATACAAAGTAGTATAAAGAAGAATGTAAAAATAATTTATGGCCTAATTATTCATAGATAATCACTGTTACCATTTAAGCCATACGTTTCATATTTTTCTCTGTGCATCCGTTATGTCTGATTTTTTTTTTTTGGAACAGAGTCTCAACCTATAGCCCTGATTGAGTGCTGTGGCGTCATAGCTCACAGCAACCACCAACTCTTGGACTTGAGCCATCCTCTTGCCTCAGTTTTTCTATTTTCAGTAGAGCCAGGGTCTTGCTTTTTGCTCAGGCTGGTCTTGAGCTTAAGCAGTCCACCCGCCTTGGCCTCCCGGAGTGCTAGGATTAATAGGCGTGAGCCTCGACGCCCAGCCATGTCTGAATTTTTTTAAGTCTAAAGAGTGATCATGTTTGTAGTCCAGTAACAGTGACAAAAGTCTGATTCACTGAGACACCAAAGACACTCTTTAGTCACCTCACTTGCTCAGAGACTTGGCAATTTGGATAGCTTTTTCCATTCTCACTTAGCTGTATCACATTAGTATCGTAATCAGCACAGGGTGTCCTTTAGAACACTGTAATGAGCTAATGCCTTCTCACATGGGTTTATGTAGTAACAAGTGGATCTGTAATGTGACAATAAAGTACAGTCTAGAGTTCAGGGTTTCTTGGCTATGTATGAGGTTCTTTCCACAGGTACCTAAAAATCTTACTAAATTAACTCTTCGTTAGTGAGGAAATATTTAATTTTCTTTCTCTAGCAAAGTATATACTTACCTATAAATAAGTAGAAGACTTTTTCTTTTTATTCAAACTAGGGCATTTTTGAGAATGAAAGGGAGTACTACAAAGTTTAAAATTTTATGCTTTTTTAGATTTTTTTGATCATTAAAATGGTTTTTATTGCATTGACAGATCAATAAAATAGTTCTATTCATAGTATTCTTTCAAAAATACTTTGACTTTTTAATTTAATGTTTTTTTTTGTAGAGATAGAGTCTCACTTTATTGCCCTTGGTAGAGTGCCATGGCCTCACCCAGTTCACAGCAACCACCAATTCCTGGGCTTAGGCAATTCTCTTGCCTCAGCCTCCTGAGTAGCTGGGACTACAGGCACCCACCACAATGCCCGGCTCTTTTTTTGTTGTAGTTTGGCTGGGGCCGGCTTTGAATTTGTTACATTCAGTATATGGGGCCAAGCCCTACTCACTGAGCCACAGGTGCCACCCTAGTTATTTATTTATTTGAAGTCTCACTCTGTTGCCCCATCAGCTATGCTGAGCAAAAAGAATAAAACTAGAGGAACTGCATTCCTTGACTTCAAATTCTACTATAAATTTGTGGTAACCAAAATAGCATGGTATTAGCATAAAAACAGACACATAGACCAATGGAGCAGAATAGAAAAATCAGAAATAAATCTACATATCTGTAATGAACTTATCTTTGACAAAGATGACAAGAACATACAGTGGGCAAAGGACAGTCTCATTAATAAATGATGCTGGGAAAATTGGAGGTGCATATGCAGAAGAATGGAACCAGACCCTTACTTCTCTTGCCATATACAAAAGTCACATAAAAATGGACTAAAGACTTAAATCTAAGACCTTGAAACTATGAAAATACTAAAAGAAAACATTGAGGAAACACTTCAGTGCATTGTTCTAGGCAATTATTTCTTGAGTATTACCTCCAAAGCTTAGGCAGGCAAACCAAGCAATAAAGCTCTGCACAGCAAAGGAAACAGTCAACAAAGAGACAACCTGGTGGCACCTGTGGCGCAGTAGTTACGGTGTAGGCTGCATATACCCAAGAGCTGGCACATTTGAACCCAGCCTGCACCTGCTAAACAACAATGACAACTGCAACAAAAAATAGCTGGGTGCTGTGGCAGGCTCCTGTAGCCCCAGTTACTTGGGAGGCTGAGGCAAGAGAATCACTTAAGCCTGTGAGTTTGTGGTTGTTATGAGCTGACTCCTAGGCGGCATAGTGAGACTCGGTTTCAAAAAAAAGACAACCTACAGAATGGAGAAAAATATTTGTGAACTGTGCACTTGACGAGATTAATAAAAGGAGCTCAATAGGAAAATAAATAATCAAATTAAAAATGGGCAAAAGATCTCAACAGACATCTCTCAAAAAAAGACAGACATGCCCAACAGTCATTAGAGAAGTGTAAATCTACAGTGAGATATCATCTCATCTCATCACAGTTAAAAAAATAATTTTTTGAGACTTAATGTGCTGCCCTCAGTAGAGTGCTATGGCATCATAGCTCACAACAACCTGAAACTCTTGGGCTCAAGTGACTCTCTTGCCTCAGCCTCCCAATTACCTGAGGCTACAGGTGCCCAGCACAACATCCAGCTATGTTTTAGAGGCAGGGTCTTGCTCTTTTGCTCAGGCAGGTCTTGAATTTCTGAGCTCACGCAATCCACCCTTCTCAGCTTCCCAGAGCTACTGTGTCCAACCAAAATGGTTTTTTATCAAAAAGGCATTAAACAAATGCTGACAAGGATGTGGAGAAAGGAGACTCTTATATACTGTTGGTGGGAATGTAAATTAGTGTGACTATTGTGAAGAATACTATAGAGGTTCCTCAAAAAAAAAAAAAATGAAAATAGAACTGCCATGTTACCAACCAACCCTGCTGCTAGGTATATTTCAAAAGAAAGGAAATCAGCATATCAATAAGACACCTGCACGCCTATGTTTACTGCAGCACTATCCACAATAGCCAATATTTGGAATCAACCTACATATCCATTGATGATGAATGGATAAAGAAATTGTGGTCCATATATACAATGTAATATTATATAGCCACAAAAAGAATGAAATCTTGTTTTCAACATGTATGGAATTGGAGAAAATTATGTTAAGTGAAATAAGCCAAGCACAGAGTCCTCCTGACTCATATGCAGAAGCTAAATATTAAAACAGTTGATCTTCTGGAGACAGAGTAGAATGATGTTATCAGAGACTGGGAAGGATAGGTGGGTGGGGCAATAAAGTGGGAATGGTTAGGGTGCAAAAACGTAGAATGAGTAGTATTTGATAGAATGAGTAATATTTGATAGCATAACAAAGTGGCTATAGTCAGCAATAAGTTATGATATACTTTAAAATAACTGAAAGAGTGGAATTGAAATGTTCCTAACATAAAGAAAAGATAAATGCCTAAAGCGATGGATCCCCCAATTATCTTGATTTGATTAATATATATTCTATGCCTGTATCAAAACATCACATGTACCCTGTAAACATATACAACTACTATATACCCATAATAATTAAACATTTAAAAACAAATAAATAAAAGCTTGGACAAAGTAGGCTGCCACTGGGGAGAAAAAGCTTGAGTTGCCTGGGAAGAGGAGTCAACTCCCCAGCAGCAGCTGCCAGAGAGGCATGCCCACCTGGTTGCTCATCCCCATCACAATGCAGCCTGCTTTACAAAGTGGTAGGATCTATGGGACTATGGGACAAAAGGGACTATGTCTTCTTTGTATTTTGTGCTGAAGACCGTAAAGATGTTCATTTAAGGCTCGGCGCCTGTGGCTCAAGCGGCTAAGGCGCCAGCCACATACACCTAAGGTGGCGGGTTCGAATCCCCAGCCTGGACCTGCCAAACAACAATGATGGCTGCAACCAAAAAATGGCCAGGCTTTGTGGTGGGCGCCTGTAGTCCCAGCTACTTGGGAGGCTGAGGCAGGAGACTCGGTTGAGCCCAGGAGTTGGAGGTTGCTGTCAGCTGTGATGCCATGGCACTCTACCCAGGGGGATAGCTTGAGGCTCTGTCTCAAAAAAAAAAGATGTTCATTTAAATTTTGAAAAATCCAAATTATATTCACTTGTCTAGGAGGAAGTGATAATTTTAAACATTTAAATGAAATTGATCTTTTTTACTACCAAGCAAAAAGTACAGATCAATTTTATGTTGTTTACAAAAGGGAGAATCTAACCAGAGATTCTGACATGAACAAAAGAAAAGGTAAAGTTTAATTGGCTTAATATGGACTTCAATAATTAGAAAGATTGGGAAGATGATTCAGATGAAAACATGCCTAATTTTGATTATTTCTCTGAGGAGTCACAGACAGTGAAAAAAACATGCCAGATCTGGCACAGGGAATATTGTTGTCATTTAGATTTTGAGAAAGAAAAATACCTTCTCTGCAAAATTTCATAATTTGAAAAGTCCTGAGTTGCTAGCTTTAAAGGCATATGCTGTATTTGCTTTCTTTAATCTATTTTTCAACCTGTTTGTTTTTTAAAGGCGTCACTACGGGTTAATATGTACCATTTTTAAGTTAGCTGAGGCTGTGACCTCATGCATGAACATTCCTCAGACTTCCATGAAGCTGTTGAGGTCCTAAGCAATTGGTGCAGGAGTTGTGGCAAATAAAAACATTTCACCTAAGTCATCTTTTTTTCATAGCATAGATTCTTGCATGACAGAACTGTCACCTTAGAGAAAGAACTAAATGGACTCAAAGTGGATGAAACAAATTGGCTGACACCTTAAACTGGTAACCTACAGTCGCTCTGGTGTATTCTTCAGGGTTGTCCCTGAAGTTTATTTTTTAAAAAAATTTACTTTAGGCTGGATGCCTGTAGCTCAATGGCCAGAGTGCTGGCCACATACACTGGGGCTGGTGGGTTCGAACCCAGCCTGGGCCTGCCAAGCAACAATGACAACTACAACAAAAAAATAGTTAGGCATTGTGGCAGGTGCCTGTAGTCCCAGCTACTCAGGAGGCTGAGGCAAGAGAATCCCTTAAGCGCAAGAGTTTGAGGTTGCTGTGAGCTGTGATGCCACAGGACTCTACTGAGGGCAACATAGTCTCTGTCTCAAAAAAAAAAAAAATCACATTACTATATGTAAGTGGTCACTTGTGTTCCAGGTGAATCTTAACCAAAATTAATGAATGCCCTAGCTTAGATGGTTGTTGAAGCCTATATATTTGGTATTGTTTGGCCTTTAAGCTTTTACATTTTAGCTGAGAGAATGAAGAAAGCTTTATATTGTTGCTTGAGAGTCTGTACATTTAGATCACATTTGTACTTGCACTGTCAGTATGAGAAATGATTGAAAAAATGTTAATACACTATTGAATTTTTAATTTCTTTTTCTGATTCAGTTTTTATCAGGGCTGAAGATCTCAATTTACGTTCATGCTATTGGGGATTTTTTAAAATGTCAGTATTCTTTCTAATAAACTATTGGAAAACTTTACAACAACAGAAAAGCTTGAGCAAGTAGGCTTCTCTGAGACTAGGTGTATTAGGATTCTCCAGAGAAACAGAGCCAATAGGATACATATACACATACATATCATGTTTGTAAGTCTGAATATGTGTGTGTGTATATATTATATGTATCTTAATATATGCAGAGAGTACCCAAAAATGTATACACATGTTAAGAGAGAAAAAAAACTATTAAAATTGTAATACTCAATACATATCCAAAAGATGAATATTAGTCATGTTGAACACTTCTTGTAATTGCAGAAGTCAAAGATGACTGGAGTCTTACAAATTTATTTTATTTATTTTTTTTAAGTTTTATAAATTTTTATTTTTTGAGACAGTCTCACTATGTCACCCTTGGTAGAGTGTTGTGGTGTCACAGCTCACAGCAACCTCCAACTTCTGGGCTTAGGCGATTCAGTTTTTCCTTTCTTTAAAAATGTTTTTGGAAGCTTGGCACCTGTTGCTCAGCAGCTAGGTCACCAGCCATATACACTGGAGCTGGGGAGTTTAAATCCAGCCTGGACCTGCCAAGCAACGATGACAACTACAACAAAAAAACAGCTGAGCATTGTGGTAGGCACCTGTAGTCCCAGCTACTTGTGAAGCTGAGGCAAGAGAATCGCTTAAGCCCAAGAGTTTGAGGTTGCTATGAGCTGTGATGCCACGACACTCTACCGAAGGTGACATAGTGAGACTCTGTCTCAAAAAAAAAAAAAAAGTTTTTGGCACCCTCTGTATATACAATAGTCCCTCTTATCTTCAGAGGATATGATTGGAGGTCTCCAGGGGATGCCTAAAACCATGTATCTATGATAAAATTTAATTTATAAACCAAGCACAGTAAGAAATTAACAGTAATCACTAATAACAAAATAGAATCATTATAACAATATACACTAATAAAAGTTATATGAGGCCGGGCGCAGCGGCTCACGCCTGTAGTCCTAGCACTCTGGAAGATCAGCCTGAGCTAGAGTGAGACCTCATCTCTAAAAATAGCCAGGTGTTGTGGCAGTGCCTGTAATTCCAGCTTCTTGGGAGGCTGAGGCAAGAGAATCGCTTAAGCCCAAGAGTTTTAGGTTGCTCTGAGCTATGATACCACAGCACTCTACCAGGCGCAACAAAGTAGACTTGGAGACTGAAAAAAAAAAGTGGATATGGATATGGTCCATATATAGATACATGGACCTTATATGGATATGGTCTTTCTCTCTCAGAATATCTTATTGTATTGTATCTGTTCTTCTTTTTGTAATCTATGTGATAACTGAGACGACTACTAAGTGACTAATGAATGCATATACAGCAGGGGTCTTCAAACTTTTTAAACGGGGCCAGTTCACTGTCCCTCAGACCATTGCAGCCCAGACTGTGGCCCCGGGATGAGTTGGCTGCTAAGCAGGACAGGCAGAGGTGGCAGAAACACCTGGCAGGCTGGATAAATGTCCTCGGCAGGTCACATGTGGCCTGCGGACTGTAGTTTGGGGACGCCTGATATACAGAGTGTGTACCCTAAAGAAAGTGATGGTTCACATCCTGGGCAGGATGGCATGACATTTTATCACACTACTCAGAATTGTACACACACATATATATATTTTTTGAGGCAGTCTCACAATGTCACCCTGGGTAGAGTGCTATGGCGTCACAGCTCACAGCAACCTCAAACTCTTGGGTTTAACCAATTTCTTTCCTCAGACTCCCAAGTAGCCGGGACTATAGGTGCCCAACACGAGGCCTGGCTATTTTTTGTTGTTGTTGTTGCAGTCGTCGTTGTTGCTTTAGCTGGCCCGGGCTGGGTTTGAACCCACCAACCTTGGTGTATGTGGCTGGTGCCGTTGTGCTATGGGCCCCAATCCTCCATCTTCATTTTCTTTACTCTACAAGTAAAAAAAGTGATGATGTACTTTGTAAATTATCTTCTATAAAATTTATTAATAATCTTATTTTCCATCTCTCTTACCATTCAGAACTCCTAGCTATTCTTTTCTTTTTTTTTTTTTTTGTGACAGTTTTTCATTGTCACCCTTGGTAGAGTGCTGTGGTGTCACAGCTCACAGCAACCTCAAAGTCTTGGACTTAAGTGATTCTCTTGCCTCAGCCTCCCAAGTAGCTGGGACTACAGGGGCCTGCCACAATACCTGGCTATTTTTTGTTGTGATTGTCATTGTTGTTTGGCAGGCTCGGGCTAGATTCAAACCTGCCAGCCCTGGTGTATGTGGCTGGCGCCCTAGCCGCTGAGCTACCAGCGATCCTAGCTCTCCTTTTCGAATGTAACTGAGCTTTCCTTTCCTTTCCTTTTTTTTTAGGCAGAGTCTTACTCTGCTGTCCAGACTATAGTGCTGTGACATCAGCCTAGCTCACAGCACCCTGAAACTCTTGGGGATTCAAGTGATTCTCTTGTCTCAGCCTCACCAGTAGCTGGGACTGCAGGCACCCATCACAATGCCTGAGTAATTTTTCTGTTTTTAGTAGAAACAAGGTCTTACTCTTGGTTAGGCTGGCCTCAAACTCCTGAGCTCCAGTGCGGCCTCCCAGAGTGCTAGGATTATAGATAGGTATGAGCCTCTGCGCCCTGCCACACAATTGAGCTTTCTTTTGATTGCATGTTGTTATTTTTATGTAGAATCACCCTCTTTCCCCATCTTCATACCTCAGGTTCCTGCTCTGTCATCCCCAGTCCTGATTCTAGAACACTTTTAAACATTCGTATGCAGGCAAACCCAAGTCTTTAAACATCAGTATTCCTAGCTACCTTTCAGATGTATTAAGTTTGTCAACTGATCAAGAAACTCTTTGTATTTTTGCTTTTTGTTTTTATTTGAGACAATGTCTCACTTTGTTGCCCTCAGTAGAGTGCTTAGCGTCATAGCTCACAGCAACCTCAAACTCTTGGGCTCAAGTGATTCTCTTGCCTCAGCCTCCCAAGTAGCTGGGACTACCATTGCCTACCACAATGTCCAGCTATTTTTTAGAGAGGAAGTCTTTCTCTGGCTCAGGCTGATCTTGAACTCCTGAGGTCAGGCAATATACCCGCCTTGGTCTTCCAGAATGCTAGGATTACAGGTATGAGCCACTGTGCCTGGGCCCAAGGAATTGTTTGTGAATTTAATGGCACTGCCTTCCTGTATGCAATTTTTTATCTAATGATAACACTATCATGTTTTTGTGTATCAATTTGTACACTCATTTGATTATTTTATGAAAGTGGTTTTTGAACTGTATTCATAGGTATATTGGGTACTTGGGTAGAGGATGAGTGCTGGAGGCTTTGGACCTTTCAGTGGACTTTAACAAAAGCATTTAACCCTAAATTTGTTATATGTTAGGTTTTGGGATAAAATTTTGGATAAGGAATAGAGGTCTGATGTCAAAAATAAATTTAAGATTCTTATTATATTTCTTGTCTACTTGGTTCTTAGTATATGTGCCTGTCTTTTATTTCTCTGTCTCAGCCCCTGCCTAAGAAGAAAAAAAACTAAACTTCTTGAAATCGAGATTATCTTATTCATCTTTATTTCTCAAATATCTGATGAATGAATGCCAACTGTTAATGTAAGTTGTTGAATAGCATATAATTTCTATTTATTTATTTATTTTAGTTATCAAGTGGGAATCCTGTATATGAAAAATACTACAGACAGGTAAGATTTTAATTTTATTGTTTTCCTAGTTTGAACATAAAATATACTGTCAACTCTCGATTATATGCATGTAGCTAGCCACCTAAATTTGACATCTAGTTTTCAACTTCTTGTTCTTTAGCCTCCTGCTTTGAGTACTTAATGAGTTTGACAGGCTCCCAGAAAAATAAAGGAAGGATAAGTCTGAACACTTAGTTGTTTTAAATGTCTGTTAAAAATCCATACAGTATTAAATCTATTTATTCAGATATAAATATCCAAATTAATTTATAAGAAATAGAATGATTTTTATGTCATTTTAAGACAGTTATTATTTTTTGAGACAGAGTCTCACTTTGTCACCCTCAGAGTGTCCTGGCATCACAGCTCACAGCAACCTCAAACTCTTGGGCTTAAGAGATTCTCTTGCCTCAGCCTCCTTAGTAGTTGTTACTACAGGTACCCGCCATAATGCCCGGCTATTTTTTTGTTGCAGTTGTCATTGTTCAGCTGGCCCAGTTTGAACCTGCCTGCCTCAGTGTAAGCCGGTGCCCTTACCCACTGAGCTATAGGTGCCACTGAATTATAAGAGATTTATATTCTTTACTGGACAAAGTTCCTTTGCATTGGTATGGACAAGAATCATTTGTATTGCTACCAGTTTTTTGTAATTAACCTCTACCCCTATAAAATGTAAAGCAGTACAGTGAGTAGGAAGTAAGTCAAGGCTGCCTACCATAGGTCACATAACCTCTTGAGGGTATAGACAGTGTTATTTACCCTTTTCCAAGTATTGCATCTTTTCTTTTTGAGACAGAGCCTCAAGCTGTCCCCCTAGGTAGAGTGCTGTGGCATCACAGCTCACAGCAACCTCCACCTCCTGGGCTCAAGCAAGTCTCCTGCCTCAGCCTCCCGAGTAGCTGGGACCACAGGCACCTGCCACAATGCCCAGCTATTTTTTGGTTGCAGCTGTCATTGTTGTTTGGCGGCCTGGGCTGGATTCAAACCTGCCACCTTAGGTGTATGTGGCTGGCGCCTTAGCCACTTGAGCCACAGGCGCCAAGCCTGCATCATTTTTTTAAACTTTATCTTCCTTGCTTAGTAATCATGCTCACAGAAAAGACTGATTTCCTTCTATCTGGTTTGGCTGTCTATATAGTTGTAGCAAGTATTAGTCAACCAGTGTAAGCCTCCTCTGGGTTTGACTTACACATTTAAAGGCGTACACTAAAGGCAACTTCTAAGCCTGGAGTATTAATTAATGTTAGCTTGAAAATTTTTAAGAATCTCAGTTGTACTTTTTTTTTTTTTAAACAGAGTCTCACTATGTCGCCCTCCGTGGAGCGCTATGACATCACAGCTCATAGCAACTTCAAACTCTTAGGCTTAAGCGATTCTCTTGCCTCAGCCTCCCAAGTAGCGGGGACTACAGGTGCCTGCAACAACACCCAGCTATTTTGTTGCTGTAGTTGTCATTGTTGTTTAGCAGGCCCAGGCTGAATTTGAACCTCCCATCTCCAGTGTATGTGGCTGGTGCCCTAGCCGATGAGCTATATAGGTGATGAGCCAAGAATCTTAGTTGTACTTTTTTAAAGCCTCTGTCATCTGTTCCTCTGTCTTGAGGCTGGGATCCAAAGCTTAGAAATTCTCTCTACCATATTTCACCTTGAGTACATACAGATTTGAGTGAATTTATCTTTATCTTAAGGTTTTCCAGATTCGCTAAGGTTCCTAGCCTGCTGATAAGTGACCTTTGCTCCTTGTAAGGCTGGGCCCTTACAAGCCATGTAGCTGGCCATTTTGGGGGGAGGGCTTTGTAGATACTAGAAACAGAAAATCAATCAATAAGTAAAAAGGAATCATTCTCAAATGTGGCCTTGTTTTATACAATTGATTTATGTTGATTAAAAAAAGAGAACAAATTGACATTCAATAAAAGTATTTATTTTGAATTCTGAAGGGTCAGTGAGATTCAGATACTGTTGAAAACTGTTATTTAGTTTACAAAAGCAGAGCCTGCTAAATTGAGGGTTGAAAGAGCCTAAGAAGAAAAAGAAAGGGCCTTTTCACATATTCATTTAGAAAATAGGACATTAAAAATAATACAAATGGGTGGCACCTGTGGCTCAGTGAGTAGGGCGCCGGCCCCATATACTGAGGGTGGCGGGTTCAAACCCGGCCCCAGCCAAACTGCAACAACAAAAAAAAATAGCCAAGTAATGTGGTGGGCGCCTGTAATCCCAGCTACTTGGGAGGCTGAGGCAAGAGAATGGCCTAAGCCCTAAGAGCTGGAGGTTGCAGTGAGCTGTGACACCACGGCACTCTACAAAGGGTGACAAAGTGAGACTCTGTCTCTCTAAAAAAAAAATAATAATACAAACAGTATTCTGAGTAAATAACCATAATGAAATTTTCCTTAATAGTTCATCAGTCTTGTGTAATTAATTCTTGAGTCAGAAGTCTGTTTTCATGAAGTCTGCCTGCTTCTGGATTAAAAGAGTCCTGCAAATCCTGACTTAGTCTTAGTCTACAGTCTGGTCTAAGTGATGTCAGCTCAGAAGTCTTTACCCAAAAGTTTATTTTCTTATAATAGTTTAGAATATGTGAAATAGTATATATCATATACTACAGACTGTATCAAAAGTGTAATCATTTTCATGATGGTTTGAGATTCTCTCTGTTGAAGATAAAACTTCTAACCCACAGCTATGGCAGGGCCTTTAGGCAAGCATCAGAGTATAACAGAAACTTCCAGCAGATGACTAAATGGCTGTGTTTATTTTATTATGGATGGTAACCAAAAGAGTGGAAGATAGTAAAATTTTTTATTGGGATGCATACATAAATATTTTGAAGGCGTTTGCTTGATGTTTTCCCTAAGTGCCTGTATATTTAAGTTTTGCTGGGAGCAGGTAATCCTTTTCTGTCCTGGTAACAGAGTGGTCAAAGAAAAGGAGATCTGGAGAATTCTACAGGCAGATTTTCGAGCCCTTTCTGTACTTCCTTCTTACCCCAAATTTGAAGGATTAGGTAATTCTTTATTTTTTGCTGAGTGTCTGATTTATTCCATGTTGAAGTACTTGAAAGAGTTTCTCTTTTGCCTATTCTCTGGGATTGGACTATCTGGACTGCTTCATGCAGTATATGTTTATAGTAAACTTAATAGAAAAACAGCTATCTGACAGATACCCTACTGCTCAGTCATTTTTTTTTAATCAGGTTTTTTTTTTTTCCTTTTCTTTTGACCTCATTCTGTCTTAAAGGAAAGCCCCAACCAGTTAAAGTGAATGTGTTTCCCTTAATGTGTTTTGGGAACTTAGCAGTTTATTATGGAATCATTGCTGGTTTTAGACCTGATACTGCTTTGATTTTTTTTTTTTAAAGTGCTACCATTTTCAAGAGTAGATATAAAAAGCAAATGCTAAGGATTTAAAGATGTTTGAAGAGGCAGATAACATATGTTGCTGTTCCCATTCGTCAAGAGACCTCTCCAGGAAATGCTGCCCCTTTCCTCCTACTGCCATTTAAGTTTATTGGAATTTAAGTGACAACAATGGAAGATTGGGAGTTGAAAGATATATATTGTTATTACAACTCCACTTATTTGCATTTATTTCCTTGGAGCTTAAGTTTTTTCCTTCATAGGAAGTAGGCATGATAAACAACACTTTTCATGTTGCAGTGTTGTCCAGGTGGTACTCTACTCAGATGGCTCTCCATATGTTCATTTGTTCATGGTAGTCTGAGGATTCCTATTCCTTTTCATAGTTCCCAAATCACAGGGATGGAAGGCAGGAAAATGCCTTTGTGTTTTGTTATCTACTTATGGTTTGTATCTTTTCAGGTGGATACAGGCAATACTGGAAGGGTGTTAGCTTCTGAAGCCGCTGCTTTCCTGAAAAAATCAGGGCTTCCAGACTTGATACTTGGAAAGGTAGTATTTGTTCATTATTATTAGATAGTAATGAAAATATAGTAATGTAGATGAACTGGATGGGAATTCAGAAATAGACCATCCAGAAACTTAGAACCAAGGCATAGAAGCAGTTACAATAATGGGATGGAGGGAATTTCTGGTGTAGTGATTTACCCTCTTGAAAAGTAAGGTATTTTTCAAATTTTTAGAAATAAATTGCCTTTTAGTAGGATGAAATGAGGAAGTAATAGCACATTTGGTGGGGAGAAACAGTGCAGACTGGGAGTCTTGCCACCCACTCAGACTTGGCTCTCTCCCTACTTCCTCTATTGTAACTGTCCTGTGTTTAATGTGTGGTGAATAGAGTGGGGGAGGAGAGGCTTTGGAAAGTGCATAAAGGGGTGGAAAGCCCCTCTCTTGTCAAATCTTGGTACGTAATATTGATATATATTCAAAATCCTGAAAAATAATCACTATTAATAATATAATGATTCACAAATACACATTAACCATCTTAATTTCTCCATGGGAAAGAATATCATGTTAATAAGGATCTAAAATCAAGGTGTTATGTCTTTTTTTTTGAGACAGAGCCTCAAGCTGTCACCCTGGGTAGAGTTCTGTGGCATCATAGCTCAACAGCAACCTCCAACTCCAGGGCTCAAGCGAGTCTCCTGTCTCAGCCTCCCAAGTAGCTGGGACCACAGGCGCCTGCCACAATGCCGGCTATTTTTTGGTTGCAGTCGTCATTGTTGTTTGGCGGGCCTGGGCTGGATTCGAACCCGCCCCCTTAGGTGTATGTGGCTGGCGTCTTAGTCACTTGAGCCACAAGTGCAGAGCCAAGGTGTTATGTCCTAATAGAAAGAGCACTGGATTCAGAACTGAAGTTAGTGAAAAAGACATTAGACTGGAAGTTAAAACCTTGGTTTTGGTTCTTCCTCTGATATCTTGACTGTTCTTAAGCCAAATCACTTATCCTCACTGGGCCTTAGTATCTCTGTGAAGGTTGTACTAAATAATATTTAAGATTTCCTCGTGTTCTTTTTTTGTAATTGTTTGGGATTCATTGAGGGTATAAATCTTTCTACTCTTAATTCTATGATTTTTATATCTGATTACTAGAGAATATGAGGTTGTCATTTATCATTATGATATTTGTTTAAAATATAGACTGATATGTTTTTTTACCCCTAAATTTCAGATCTGGGATTTAGCTGACACAGATGGCAAAGGTATCCTAAACAAACAAGTAAGATTCATAGATTCATTTGAAAATTTCTTTTGAGTGATTCAAAATCAGCAATTTTGTTTTTGTTTTTAAGCTAAGAATTTTTTTTTTTTTAACTAACATTAGGGCTTTGCCAGGGCAGATGTCAGAAAAATGAAAATATTTCTAATTAATTATAATTAATTTCTAAAGGTTAGTGTTTGGTGACATTATTCTCCTGGAGTTTATTTTTCTGACTTTCAAAGGGACTTTGCACTTTAAATAAATTTCTTAAGTGTAAAGAGTTATAAGTAAAAGTGGATTTTATTAGCACGTGTTAAGATGGTATTGCCCAGTATATTAGAAAGGAAACTCTTGGGGTGGCGCCTGTGACTCAAAGGAGTAGGGCACCGGCCCCATATACTGGAGGTGGCAGGTTCAAACCTAGCCCCAGCCAGAAACTGCAAAAAAAAAAAAAAAAAAAAAAAAAAATTAAGAAAACTCTTAGCTAATCTAACTTTAGCATTTTGGTCCAGGTCTTACCCTATATACCAAAAAATAGAAATACCTAAAAGTAGTTATGGCCAAGGGTGTTGAATATTTCTGTCCTTTGAAGTATTGACTGTTGGGGATGGATTTCAGAGTTGTATGTGGGACTGAATTTAGTTTGCTACATTTGTGAAGAGCCACTACTCAAAGCTAATTCCCTACTATGTGGATGAAACAATAGGATCAAACCCAGAAAAGATAGGAAAAAAAAATTAGATGAGTGGGTCAGAATACCTAGTTTTTTTTTTTTTTTTTTTGAGACAGAGCCTCAAGCTGTCCCCCTGGGCAGAGTGCTGTGGCATTACAGCTCACAGCAACCTCCAACTCCTGGGCTCTAGCGAGTCTCCTGCCTCCGCCTCCCAAGTAGCTGGGACCACAGGC
>CAUYTI010122096.1:0-22723 GCA_963575145.1 Galago senegalensis | reverse complement strand
ACAGGCGCCCGCCACAACGCCCGGCTATTTTTTGGTTTCAGCCGTCATTGTTGTTTGGCGGGTCCGGGCTGGGGATTCGAACCCGCCACCTTAGGTGTACGTGGCTGGCGCCTTAGCCTGTTGAGCTATAGGTGCCGAGCCGGTTTTTTTCTTCTTTAGGGAAAGCTTTAAATATCGATCTAGGACCAGGTAGTGACCTTATTTTCTGGGCCTTGCACTTTGAAATAACATTCTGTACAAACAGTTCTCTTGTGTTCCATTGGTTGGCCATAGCACCCAGTTTCATGTATTCGAATTGACGAGACAGCTCCCTCGGTTCTCCATGTATGCGCTGACCAGCCCGGACACTGCCAGTGAGCCCATCAGTTATGTGAACTTTACCATTGCGGAACGGCCACAGCGGGTGAGTATCCTGCTTTTTTTGCTCGATGCTTTTGTGTTGGAGAATCCTTTAGATTTTATTTTATAGAAAGGGGTAATACATGTGAATGTCTTTCCTTGGTAGCAATAAATATGATATGAAAGAATTATGTAACTTGGAGTTGGCTTATAATCTGTATTAAAAATATTGCTCAAATATCTCTCACTTAACAAAAAAATCTGAGCAATCCTTAGTTATAGGTGAATTCTTACCCCACTTTCTCTTGTCTTAGTGTGGTTGTCCTGGTCTAGTATTTCAAAAGCTGCATCAAGATGAAAGGAGAGTGAGACAGAGCTAGGAATATTTGGGGGCTTAAGTGCTACATTAATTAATTAAATTCTTAGTAATCTTGGGGAATTCCTCTCACCAATCTGAGCCTCAATTTTCTTATCTATAGGTGAGGATAGTCTTGCCCAGCTCATTGTAGGGCTCTGAGGATTACATGACAGTACCTTATAACGTTTAAAGGGCTAATACCAGTGCATTTTAACTTTGGCGGGGCTTAAGAATTCTCGATGAAGGTTTTTAATCATTTCAGGCCACTCCCTGGCCCATGGAAACAGAAACTCTATAGGCAGGCTTTCCTACAAGGCCTCCTGGGTGGCTCTTATGAGGAACTTGTGTTATAAACCACTATAAAGGATTATTATTATTAACATTAAAACTTACTATCTAGGCTCAGCACCTGTGGCTCAAGAGGCTAAGGCGCCAGCCACACACACCTAAGGTGGCGGGTTCGAATCCCCAGCCCGGGCCCACCAAACAATGATGGCTGCAACCAAAAAATGGCCAGGCGTTGTGGCGGGTGCCTGTAGTCCCAGCTACTTGGGAGGCTGAGGCAGGAGACTCACTTGAGCCCAGGAGTTGGAGGTTACTGTGAGCGTGATGCCATGGCACTCTACCCAGGGGGACAGCTTGAGGCTCTGTCTCAAAAAAAAAAAAAAATCGTGCCTGCTGTAGGGTCAGGCATACTTATGAATGTTACTTAATGTGTGTGAGGGGGGAAAGGGGAGTGTGAGTAATGTTTTCTTGGTGGGGGTTAAGTATAACTTTTTTATTTTAACTAAGTAGTAACGCTAATACATCCCTAAAGAATTCCTGCACTCTAAAAATGGAAGCTCATTTCATTGTATTTGTTTTCAAGGTTGCTATGTGGCTTAAGCAAAATTTTCTGTTTCCGGAAGACACTAACATTCAGAGTGCTCCATTTCAAGTGTGTTTTACATCCTTACGGACTGGTTGTCATCTGTTTATAAAAATAAAACTTAGTGGAGAGGTAATGTTTAATGTCATGGGGGACAAATTTCTCATGTGGCATTCACCATTTAGTGTAAGGTGAAGGGGGACACCAGTGTCAAAGTCCTAAAACTACATGTTTCAATTTAGTCTGTTAGTGTTACCATCTTAGATGCCGGGGCATCATCCTTAACAGGATCCTGCCTCCTTCTCTCCTTCCCTTCACTCTGTCCTTATCTAATTTAGGAAAATTGGGAATACAGAGGTGAACAAAGTCATTTTCATTGTTTGATTTTGTCAATTTATAAGGCTAGAAGATTGAACTTTTAGCTGAGCTACTGAATTGATTGAATTGCTGGAACTACTGAGTGCAGTTTGTAATTTCCTTGAGGACTAAACTTTATCTATCACCACATATAAATATGTGCTCAATAATTGTGTTGAATATGGGGGAAATTCAGGTACTGTTTCAGCTAAGTTTGTTTGGTTTCTGAGGATGCTAAACTTGTCTCTTTTTCCTCTGGATAGATCACTTTAAATACTGATGATATTGATTTGGCTGGTGATATCATCCAGTCAATGGCATCATCTTTTGCTATTGAAGACCTTCAGGTAGAAGCAGATTTTCCCGTTTACTTTGAGGAGTTACGAAAGGTGCTAATTAAGGTGAGGGCACTAGTGGGAACATTTGTGAGGCTGTGGTACTCTAATAATGTTATGTTTCTCTTAGGAGCTGATGATACTACAGATGTACTTATTACTAAATGACAGTGATCTTTTAAAGAAGTCTTATACTTTTTGAAGTAAAAATTGAAATTTGTATTAGAGAGTTCACCCATTAAAAGGATTTCTTCTGTCTCGGCGCCTGTAGCTCAAGCAAGTTAAGGTGCCAGCCACATACATCAGGGCTGGTGGGTTCGAATCCAGCCCGGGCCTGCCAAACAACAATGACAACTACAGACAGAAAATAGCCAGGCATTGTGGCAGGTACCTGTAGTCCCAGCTACTTGGGAGGCTGAGGCAAAAGAATGGCTTAAGCCCAGGAATTGGAGGTTGCTGTGAGCTGTGATGCCATGGCACTCTACCCAGGGGGACAGCTGGAGGCTCTGTCTCAAAAAAAAAAAAAAAAGGATTTGTTCTATAAAAGAGCTTAGCTCCTGACCACTCTACTTTCTTTGTTTGGTTTAGCGGGATAGGATACCTTAGAAAATACATGTCATATTGACATTTCCCTTTGCTAGTCCTTTGTCTTATCTGTTATAGCTACTTTTAGTCTTAGGTCTTTCCAGAAACCTAAATTCAAAACAAGAAAGCAAAATAAAGTGGGTTGTGATTGGCTACAAAGTATAACAATATTCCCACTGCAAATCCCTAAAATGTTAATATGTGTGTGGCTGGGCTTCTGATGCTAAGGTATGGGAAGGATCCATGTGGAGTGTCATGCTGAATATTGGAGGAAACACAGACTATTTTGCTGAGGAGGAGATGAAATAACAAGGTAGCTGAGCAGGGCCTCTGTATGTAGTAAATAGCATCTTCTCGGTCTGTGTGGTTTCGAGACATTTGTGAGGCCATTTTAATTTCTGAGTGTTCATGGTCTTTAGGTGGATGAATATCATTCAGTGCATCAGAAGCTCAGTGCTGACATGGCTGATAATTCTAATCTCATCCGGAGTTTGCTGGTCCGAGCTGAGGATGCTCGTCTGATGAGGGACATGTGAGTATTTACCATGGCTAGGATGGTCCCCAGGTTAAATGTGTGAATAATATGGAATCACGACTCTCAGAGGTTCTAGGAAGAGTGTAGATTGACATAATGAGTTTGGAAAATACCTTGGTGTCATCAGTAAAGTCGAAAATGTATCTTCCCTATGATTTAGCAATTCTACTTCTGGTTTACAGCCTAGAAAAAAATGGTGCACATAGGAACTAGGATATTTATACAAGAATATTCAGGAAGGCACTGTTCATGGCTGGGCCCTATGACTAACACCTGTAATCTCTGCACTGTGATAGGCTGAGGTGGGAGAATTGCTTGAGGTCAGGAGTTTGAGACCAGCCTGAGCAAGAGCGAGACCCTATCTCCATTAAAAATAAAAAAATTAGCCGGGCATCATGGCAGGTGCCTGTAGTCCCAGCTACTTGGGAAGAGGAGGTGGGAGGATTGCTTGAACCCAGGAGTTTGAGTTTACTATGAGCTAGACCGACTCCATGGCACTCTAGCCTGGGCAACAAAGTAAGACTCTTATCTTAAAAAAAAAAAAAAAAAAAAAAGAAGGCCCTTTTTATAAGAATCCTAGGGTGGAAACAATTCAAACCAGCATCAACAATATAATGGGTAAATTGCAATATATTTATACAGTGGAATATAAAGAGAAGGCATGAGTCTATGTGACAGAACAACATGGACACATCTTACAAATATAATGGAGCCTGAGAGAAGTTAGTTTAAAAGAATATGTACCAGATGCTTTCATTTATATAGTTAGAACAAAAGACTAAGTCATATTGTTTGGGAGGCACGCAATACATAAAAATATAAAGAAATGCAAGGGAGAGTTTATCACTGTTCCATGAAAGTGTTGTATATGCAAAGCAACCATCAAATGCCAAAGGAACCAAAATACTGAAGAATGAGGCAAATCCAGTTTATCTGCATAGGATGATTTATTAGGGGGGACTTACGAATAGAACATGGTCTTAGGCAATCACAAGACAAGGTTTCCACACTGCAATCTCCCAAACTCAGGGCGTATATCTTGGAGAAGAATTGTATGTGCTCTGGAAGGAAGGTGCAGGTGCTGCATCACAGACTATTATGTATACATCAAGGGTTGTTTGGGAGGAAAGGTGAAACTTAATGGTGAATATGTATCTCTGTGTGAAGAGTAATATATCAGCTAGACATTTTGGAGGCATTTCTAGACTTGAGGTTGATCAGGAAGATTAGCATTTTAAAATAAAGTCACTTTTGTCCCCCAATCCTGTCAGACAGTATTTTCTACTAGAGGAGGAGGGACTGTGTTCAGAAAGAACACATTAGGAAGCTTCTGGGATGCTTCCCAGCTATTTCTTGACCTCATTAACAAACATTTGTTCTATGAACTTTTCTGAATATATAACATTTTACAATTAAAAAACTTAAATATGTGCATGTCTACCTTCATGCTTGCTAGGATGTAAAACTCATCTTGGCAATACCGTGTACTGAAACAAATTCAGTAAAGTAGTTAGTAAGTGATAGATGAAGCTTAAATGTATCTTTAGAGGCAGGAGTTCACGTAGAGTCCTGCTTATACTCTTCCTAAAAGACTTGGATTATTGACAAATAATTAATGTGGTCTTGTTAAGAAGTAAATGAATTTTTAAGTAATTGTTGAAAATGTCAAACACATATACATAAGTAGATTGACTATTACAATGATTTCATATATGAGCCCTGACAAAACTCTTCCTAGAAAAAGTGCTAAATCCTCATTGCTGATTATCACTACAGTCACCTTCCAAATACTCTCCTTGGGAATCTATGCACTGATGTCAGCACCTAGTCTATGCAGCAAACCAGTTTTGGAACTCTTTCTGGGATGATCATCAGAGCTGTCATTGTATGGCACACACAAACATGCAACAACAATACAGACACCACTCAGCAAGACACTGCCACACACTGATGTGGGCATAGCTGTGAGACACTTGATATACCAAGGTTATGAAACCTTACCAAGTTGTTTGTACAGTGCTCCCTATATAAGTACGCAATGGCAAGATCATGAAATTAATTATTAGGCCTTGTATAATAACACCTGTGATGTTCATTCCAGATCTGGCACGTTTTATTTTTTAAAAGTCAAAAATCAGTTGATGTATAACTTGTATATGCCGATATCTACCCTTTTTAGCTTGATAGTTTAATAATATTTGAGAAACATTGTTGCTGTTACCATAATCAAGATAATATAGTATATTTCCATCATTCTTGTGCTTCTGTCAGTTCCTCTCCTAACCTCCAGTCCCTAGAAACCACTGATCTCATTTCTCTTCCTATGGTTTTACCTTTTCTGAAAGGTCATATAAATGTAGTCATACAGTATGCATACAGCCTTTTGAGTCCTCTGTTCACGTACCATAGTGCCTTTGACATCAATCCATGTTGCACATATCCCTAGTTTGTTCCTCCTTATTGCTGGATAGTATTCCATTGTATGGATATGCAATATTTATCCATTCACCAATTGATGGGCATTTGGGTGTTTCCAGCCTTTGGTATATAAATAAAGCTGCCGTAGATATTTGCATACTTTTTTTGCAAACGTGTTTTCACTTTTCTTTAGTAAATTCCTTGTGATGATATTACCAAATTGTACAATAAGTGTATGTTTAACTTTATAAGAAACTGCGAAGTCATTTTCCAAAGTAGCTGCACTATTTCTATCAAAGACACATAAGAATTCCAGTTGCTCCACATCTTTGCCAGCATTTGGTATTTTTAGGGCTTGTTTTAGTCACTCATTTTGTAGTAATACCTCATTCTGGTTTTAATTTTATGATGTTGTTTGCAAAACCTGGATAAAATGTGAAGCTGAGTCTGTTGTTCAAAAATAAGAATAGGGCTCGGCACCCATAGCACAGTGGTTACAGTGCCAGCTACATACACTGAGGGTGGCGAGTTTGAAACCAGGCCGGGGCTGCTAGACATCAGTGACAACTGCAACAAAAAATACCTGGGTGTTGTGGTGGGTGCCTATAGTCCCAGCTACTTGGCGGGGCTGAGGCAAGAGAATTGCTTAAACCTAAACCCAAGAGTTTGAGGTTGCTGTGAGCTGTGATGCCATGGTACTCTACCAAGGCTGACATAATGAGACTCTGTCTCAAAAATAAATAAATAAACAAAAATAAGAATAGTCAGTTCCATTTAGTGAATATTAATCTGAATCTTTGAAGATAGTCTATCACCTTGCTCACTTTTCCCTATCCCCCTGCACAATGGGCTTGGTAAATTTTAAGCACCTAAATCAAAATTAACAATGGACTAATAACCAAGGAAGGCCACTTTGCCTTCCTTATTTGAGAGAAATAGAATATCATGAGGGACACTTTTCAGTGTTTTTAAAGCTAATCTTAACAGTTACATTTTTTAAATGAAAATACAGCTAGAAATGGTGTCTTTATGTGGCTAAAAAGTTGCAAGTTTTTCTTAAGCCTGCCATATTGAGATAAAATGATGTTAAATTTCACAGGAGAACAATGAAGAATCGCTATATGGAGCTCTATGACCTTAACAAAGACTTGGTAAATAGATATAAAATTCGTTGTAACAATCACACAGAGCTATTGGGAAACCTCAAAGCAGTAAATCAAGCAATTCAAAGAGCAGGCCATCTGCGTGGTAAGTCTCCCTTTATAGCACTGTAATTCATCTGCAATTTTGGAGTAAGAATTGTTGAAGCTGATAGTAGCATTCAGCAATTCACATCAGGGCTAGCAGAAGCAAACCTTTAACACTCCCAAACTGGCACCATTCACTTGAGTTTCAGTCGGCCTGTTGTTGAGCTTTAGTCTTTAGACTTCAGAGGGAAAGAAAACCTTCAGCTCCTTTTCTTAGGTAGGTCTTGCTGCAACCTCTGAGGAAAAACCTAATATATACTCAAAAGGAGATATACTGTATATATAGAGGGTGCAAAAAAAATGCATACACATTTTAATAAAGGAAAAAACTGTATTAAAATTGTAATATTCAATATATACTGATAAAAGATGAATACAGTTCACATGGTACACCTCTTGTAATTGCAGAAGTCAAACATGATTTGCATATTACAGAACTAATAGTTTTTTCCTTTCTTAAAATATGAAAGGATATATGCTCTCTATATAAATATGTGTGTGTGTGTGTATATATAGAAAAAGAAAGGCTGAAAATTAACGAGTTAAATGTCCAACTAAAAAATTTTAAAAAAGAACAACAGGCTAAACTAAAGGAAGCAGAAATATAGCCAGAGATTTAGATCTGAATTCTGCTGTTTTGGGTCAATGCCTTGACCTCTTCAGAAATAATCTTCAGGCTCGGCGCCTGTGGCTCAAGTGGCTAAGGTGCCAGCCACATACACCTAAGGTGGCAGGTTTGAATCCAGCCCGGGCCCACCAAAACAACAATGTTGGCTGCAACCAAAAAATAGCCAGGCATTGTGGTGGGCGCCTGTAGTCCCAGCTACTTGGGAGGCTGAGGCAGGAGACTCGCTTGAGCCCAAGAGTTGGGGGTTGCTGTGAGCTGTGATGCCACAGCACTCTACCCAGGGGACAGCTTGAGGCTCCGTCTCAAAAAAAAAAAAAAAAGAAATAATCTTCATGGCCAGGCACAGTGGCTCATGCCTGTAATCCTTATACTCTGGGAGGCCAAGGCTTGTAGATTGCTTGAGCTCATGAGTTCAAAAGTGAGACCCTGTCTCTACTAAAAGTAGAAAAAGTGAGGTGAGAGAATCGCTTGAACCCAAGTTGGAGGTTGCTCTGAACTATGATGCTCTAGCACTCTACTGAGGGCAAGTGGTTGAGACTCTGTCTCAACAAAAAAAAGAAAAGAAAAAACAGGGCAGCGCCTGTGGCTCAGTGAGTAGGGCATCAGCCCCATATACCGAGGGTGGCAGGTTTGAACTTGGCCCCAGCCAAACTGCAACAACAACAAAAATAACGGGGGTTGTGGCAGGCTCCTGTAGTCCCAGCTTCTCAGGAGGTTGAGGCAAGAGAATGGCCTAAGCCCAAAAGTTGGAGGTTGCTATGAGCTGTGATGCCACGGCATGTTACTGAGGGTAATAAAATGAACCTCTGCCTCAAACAAACAAACAAACAAAAAAAACCCAAGGGCAGCAGCACTTGTGGCTCAAAGGAGTAGAGCACTGGCCCCATATATCAGAGGTGGTGGGGTCAAACTTGGCTCTGGCCAAAAGCTGCAAAAAAGCAAACAAACAAAAAGAAATAATCTTCGCTAGATAGATATGAACCTTGATCCCTTTCTGTAAAACTGACATTTGATTTCTTGGTTATAGATGGGCTCTAAGTTAGTTTTATGATAAATTCCCTTACCAAGTTATCTTTTTTAGGAAGTAGTAAATCAGTTAAATCCACATACCTCTTTTCTACCCTAGTTTTCTTATTTTAAAACCGGCCCCTAGCTTATAATTTTGATCTTTTGCTCCTTTGTGTTTTTTCTCATACAGTTGGAAAACCAAAGAACCAGGTGATCGCTGCTTGTCGGGATGCAATTCGAAGCAACAACATCAACACACTGTTCAGAATCATGCGGGTGGGGACGGCTTCTTCGTAGGAAAGGAAAAAATAGGTAATGAAGTTCCTGGAAAGGGTTTGCCTTTAAAAATCTATGCTGGTTTGCTCTGGACCACATTCTGGCAAACCCAGAGTGCTAAGAATGTAGACAACCTTGGTGAGTTGCACAAATCAAAGACAAAGCATTACATCTGGAGAACAGAAGATAAACATGTACACATATATATTCTTCATATATATAAGATATATATACACATGTATGTATTTTTAAATCAGTAGTAGTACTGTTGCTGAATAATATTAGGTTTGTATGGAAGTAGTAGTTTTGAAATGTTAGGGCTTCAAAGTCTTATTTTGTTCATATATATAAAGTTGGAATATAAATATTTTTTTGAAATTATAATTTTTAAATAGTCTACTTTTTCATTAAAATTTAAAGGGGTTAACTTTGTGTTGACTGTAAAATCACTACCAAATCAGAATTGCATAAACAATTTGTATTTTGTGGAGAAAAATTAAAATGTGGACATTTGATTTGTGTTTTCTTTTTAATCACCAAGAGGGGGTGTAAACAACAAACTTATGTTATGGAAGAGTTGATGTGGGGTGATCTGTTAGGGCTATGTTAGCTGCTATAACAAATAGACCTCAAAATCCATAGTGACTTATTTTCATTTATTACGTAAGGTTTCTCTATAGTTACTCAGGGACCTGCTTTCCTTTAATCATGTATCTGTCATCTCTTAGGACAGCCTTTTTCTACCTGAATTCAATAAAGAAATAAGCCTAAGGAAAATGTTTTGGGTGGCTATTTTCACATTTATTGCATAGGCATAGGGCAGTGAGGCTTCATTTTCTCAATTGGAACCTAATGTGACAAGGGCTGTCCTACGGCCTTGAGATTATTTACATTATGGTTTTGAGGTCACCATAAGATTACTGTAGTGTATTTTTACTATGCTTTTCTATGTTTAGGTATGTTTAAGTACACAAATATTTAGCATTGTGCCACAGTTGCATGCACTATTCAGTACAGTAACATGCTATACAGGTCTGTAGGAGCAATAGGCTATCCCATACAGCCTGGGAATGTAGGAGGCTGACTGTCTAGGTTTGTGTAAGTACAATCTTTGACACGTGCACGATGACACTGCTTAATGATGGATTTCTCGGAATATATCCCTGTTGTTAAGCGAGGCATTACCTACATTTAAGCCAGTAGAAAAGGAAAAGAGAATAATACTTCCTAGCTGTGGTTCAAAAATAGCACACCATCATTTCTGCTCACGATTCCATTGAGTAACAAGGCCACACCTGCAGGGGAGGCCAGGAAGTGTAATCCAGGTGTGTGCTTATGAGGAGAAAGCTGATAATTTGTACTAGTAGCTAGATTCCTTCCCTAGGAATTAAAATTTTGCCCTAAGGTGGATTTCAGAACTGGTTTAATGAGTAAAACTTTAGTCAGTTTTTACATCTTAATAGCATTCATAGGCTGTTTGGGGGAGAGTGGGACTTTCTCCTTGAGGTTAATATATAAATTAACTATTCTCTGCTATTTGGCCATATAGGACTGGAACCCACAGGAATAGGTTGAAGCTCATGAGGACATACTGCATGCAATCTGTGTCAGTTCTTGTGCCTCTGACCTTGAAGGTGTGGGAATTACATTAAAGCTTTACATGATCATGGAGACTTCATTTAAAAGCTGATTTTGAGGATTTTGGTATGTGGGAGAAAGCTTTTTAGTCCTTTGAGCATCTCTTTTTAAAAAGATCACCTAACCTGCCCATAATTCACGTGCAAATGGCTTAAAAAGAGACTTCTTATTTTCCGTCATGACTGCCTGTGGATTACATCAAGGTTCAGCTCAAATGCTCTCTCCTCAGGAGGACTTTATTCTTTTGTCTTTTCCTTAACCCTTATTACACTTCTTGTTTATCTAAATCTTAATCTCCCATTTAGTGAGAACAGGGTCTGCATGTGAATCAGCTTTATCCTCGTGAGAGTGCTGAGCCAATGTCTTGCGCTAGAGAAGTATCTGCTGCTTTCCTGGGGATTATCTGTCCACAGTACACCTGTCAGCGGCTTCAGAAACCTGAGAACAGGAAACTGTACAACTATTATGCAAGCCTAGAAGTGTTTTATAAGAATGGTTTTCAACATTGTCATTAATGTTTCAAATTTTATAATTAGCTGTTATAAATCTGCCAATGCAGAGTCCTATGATCAAAGAACTAAATTATCTCCAATTTCACTTTGAAACGAAAGAACAAGATGACACCCATTACAGCCTGGTGTTTTGCATTTTGCTTCCTTTCCATCTGGCCCCTGCCCACACTATGATGTTCCAGCTCCTGAGTCATCTTTTTATCTGTACAGTACAGAGTCTGCTTTTCCTAAAAATGATGTTACATGGACAGTTCTCAGGCTGTTTTCAAATTGTCTTATGTGGACTGATTTTGCATTAGAGAGAGAATCACCAGGGTGCCAGTTCCACGAAGCCTGGAGAGCCTGCCTCTGGCATCACTTTACTAGCTCTCCTCCACCAAGAACTTTTCTAACAGGGTTGGTATGTCTTCAGTTTTTGTAGTGGTAAGTACATGCGGGTTTTGAAGAGATAACGCAGCCAAAAACTTCTTGTTGAAGACATACTGGTCTAGGAGAGTAGGGGAGGCTTTGATTTTTTTGGAGTGTGTGTGTGTTTTGTGGTGAAGAAATAAGCACAGTCAGTGGAGTTTACAAGTCAGTCTTTGAACAGTAGACAAGCCTGGTTCAAGATCTACCAGCCTTTCCTCTTCAAGGCTTCATCTTCCACATCCATAAAATTAGGGACTAATGTTTATAGGGGACTTCCTTAACATTTTCCTTCCTAGTAAGAGAAATGTGAATATACTCAGCAAAGTTTTATCAAAATGTTTCTAATTTCCATGGTAGTTAACACATAAAGAAGTGGTGAAATGATTTCTGTAAGGCTGCTCTCTCCCTCATCCAGTGCTGGAGCCTGAAGCCCATAGGGCAGGGCAGGTAGTCAGAAAAGACTCAGTGTTGGGGAGAACAGGCTGGAACCCACAGGAATAGGCTGAAGCTCATGAGGACATACTGCATGCAATCTGTGTCAGTTCTTGTGCCTCTGACCTTGAAGGTGTAGGAATCCTGGAGAAACTGAAACCCTTCATCAGAGAAGCTGAAAGAAGATCCAGAGAAGGGCAAAGCAGTTTCAGGCTCAAGCCCAGATGTCGATTCATGCCAACAAGGTGAGGAGTAGGTAATGACATGTTGTGTGAGCTGCTGAACAGCTGCTGCCTCATTTTGGCCCCTCCAAATCTTACACAAGACTGTGGTTCACTCCAAGTGGAAACACGGGGAAGGGGATTCTGAGAAATGAAGTTCACTCCAGCCAAGATGATACACTACGAAGCCACCAGTGGTTATCACAGGATGGTGGGATTTCAAGGGAGCTTCACTCTCTGTTTTTACATGTTAGTTCCTCACAGTGAGCATGTATTCTTTATATAATCTGCAAAAATATAAAGCTGTTTCCCTTGGGGAAAAGAAAATCTTCCTTTAGTAAAGGGAGTTTACAGGAACTGAAGACTCACTATTAATTTGTTTTCCTAAACCAACAGTGAGAAAAAGAGACCATATTTCAGGCAGGTGCACATCATGGCTTTTTTCTAGAAGAGGTATGAGAAGGTGCCCATGTTTTAATTCTTCTTTTGCCTTATAACAATTATAGGCCCCAGACCCTAAAAGTAATCCAGATAAAGAGTGAAATACTAAGGAAAAACAGCTTCTTAAGTCACTGTATCTTCAGTACAGAAAAGTCACCTGCAAGTTATACCACCCTTCCTGGTCTGAGAGGTGCTGTTAGATTATGTAACTGACAACACCAGAGTTGGGCTTTGGGGATTTTCTCTCCTCAGATACCCAAATCCTTTTCTGTCATATATAGAAGATTGTGTTTTGTTTATTTTTTTTAAGATAGTCTCATTTTGTTGCCCTTGGTAAAGTGCTGTGGCATCACAACTCACAGCAACCTCAAACTCTTGGGCTCAAGTAATTCTCCTGCCTCAGCCTCCCAAGTTGCTGGGATTACAGGTGTCTGCCACAACACTCTGTTGTTTTTTAGATATGGAGGTTTTGCATTTGCTCAGGCTGGCCTGAAACCTGTGAGCTCAGGCAATCCTCCAGCCTTGGCTTCCCAGAATGCTCCCAGGTGTGAGCCACCATGCCCAACAGGAGATTCTGTGTTGACAGACCATAAACAAACTAATAAGCACATTTTAAACTTTTATCGTATTCTAAGATTTAGACTCAGTTCTCCAGACTTAGGAAAGTTAGGTGACTTTGGATGGTACCTAGAGCCATGAGCCTCAAACTATTTTGGAAGCGTGGCACATGTGACAGTGTCAACTATTTAGCACTTTCCCTGGGTCTTCTTGGGATTATGCCACCTACAGAGTTTATTAAGTATAATCTCACCCTTTTCTCCACTACTTGTGAAAATACATCAGCGAGCAAGCAAGTGAAAGTCATAATATAGAGATGACCTTCAGTCTGCCAGAACTTAGAAAAATGAAGCTTTGAAATTAACCATTAATAACAAAGTATTTGCAGTCCCAGTTGAGTATCACTTCATTGTGGTTAAAAAATTGTGGTCTTCAGAATGGTACACATGTAAAATGGTTCATTTCCATGTGGGCCTGGTAAGACAGTATTAGAACTTGTTATTTTCTTTTTACCTCATTGCTTAAAAAGGGGTTTGTTTTATAACAGTATTATTTTAGAACCAACATTACTACATGTATAAAATTTATAGATAAACATCCAAATAAAAGGTATACATGCTAAAATTTTATTACCACTTGGGGTGCACAATCAAAAAAATTCTGGGCTCGGCGCCTGTGGCTGAAGTGGCTAAGGCGCCAGCCACATACACCTAAGGTGGCAGGTTCGAATCCAGCCTCGGCCCGCCAAACAACAATGACGGCTGCAACCAAAAAGCCGGGTGTTGTGGTGGGCGCCTGTGGTCCCAGCTACTTGGGAGGCTGAGGTAGGAGACTCGCTTGAGCCCAGGAGTTGGAGGTTGCTGTAAGCTGTGATGCCACAGCACTCTACCCAGGGGGATAGCTTGAAGTTCTGTCTCAAAAAAAAAAGAAAAAATTCTGGAAACTATCAACTTAAAAGAAAATGAAATTCTCATTTAAATGCAAACTTCAGGAAAGAATCAGTACTCAAAGTTTTGAGAGATAAAAGAGAAGAGTGGTTAAGTTTAAAGGCCCTGTGCTTTTATTCTATTAGTTAGTAAAACTGCCACTAAAAGCTACTGCAAAAGCTAGAAATAAATGTATAAAAGAGAAAGGAAACAGGAGACAGTACGAGGATGGAATGAGAACAGCTTCTTTCATCCACCCATGCACACCCACACATAGGTAGTTAGAACTCTCTGCAACAGTTCAGAAAAAAAAAAGTTAACAAAATGGACAGCATCTTGGCATGTTGATTGGCTTTTAGTATTTGGTCTCTTAAAATAAGGTAATTACAGTGGCCAGGAGCAGTGGCTCATGCCTGTAATCCCAGCACTCTGGGAGGCTGTGTGGTTCACTTGAGCTCAGGAGTTTGAGACCAGCCTAAGCCAGAGCGAGAACTCTGTCTCTAAAAGACAGCTGGGCATTGTGGTGGGCGCCTGTAGTTCCACCTATTTGGGAGACTGAGGCAAGAGGATCGCTTGAGCCCTAGAGTTTGAGGTTGCTGTGAGCTATGATGCCATGGCATTCTAACCAGGGTGAAAGCTTGAGACTGTGGGAAAAAAAAAAGCAGTTACTGGCAGTCCCTCAGTTACGAACAAGATAGGTTTTGTAAGTCTGTTCTTAAATTGAATTTGTGTGTAAGCTGGAATAGGTGCCTATTATCTGTAATAGCCGCTGTTTGTAGTGCGAGTCACATTATCTGTTAGATGTTTGTAACTCAGGGACTGTTCACAACTATATATTGTACATAAGTTGACCCTACAGTATTTAGGAAAATGAAAGCCAGATGTGAGGCTAGAATCATTTAATTATTCATAAGCCACAACTCTAAGATGGAAAGGCAGTGGGTACCTGAGAATGACTACACGTGGCAACAAGCAACTTATCTTATTGACCAGGAGTTTCTTGAGGCTGTGTGGTTTCTAGTTTTAGGCCAGATCTTTGCCAAGGGAATAATACTACACATCTAAGTCTTTACTGTCTTGTGAGAATCGTAGTGAAACAAAATGAGAGGCAGTGAAAAGAAGTATAATGACTCACTGTGTCTGAACCCTAAGGCCCAGCATAAACAGGATGTCAAGTTCTGTAATTTTCAGGGTGCTGCCTGTGGCTCAGTGGGTAGGGTGCTAGCCCATATATTGAGGGTGGTAGGTTTGAACCTGGCCCCGGCCAAACTGCAACAAAAAATAGCTGGGCATTGTGGCAGGTGCCTGTAGTCCCAGCTACTTGGGAGGCTGAGGCAAGAGAAATTGCCTAAACCAGTGTTATTTGGAAGGACGAAAATCTTCATTTATGAGTAAAAAAAAAAAAATTACTAGAAACATGGATGAACCTTGAAGACCGTATGCCAAGTGAAATAAGCCCTTCATGAAAGGATAAGGACTGTATGATTCCACTTACACAAGGAGCATGAGCAGTCAAGTTAGTAGAGACAGAAAGTTGCTGGGGGGAGTGGAGAGTGGGGAGTTACTGTTTAATGGGGACAGGGTGTCAGTTTGCGACGATGGAAGAACCCTAAAGGCGGACGGCGGTGACGGCTGCACCATAATGTCAATGTACTTACTGCTACTGAATGATATATTTAAGAATAAATAGTTAAGTTGGTAAATTTTTTGTTATATTTTACCACAATAAACATTTTTTTAAATCACTGAAGACATCAATATGGAAAAAACTGAAAGTTAAAAAAAAATTTTTTTAATGAAGAAATAAGTATATATCTCCAAGCTCAAGGTCTAGGTTGAGACAGTCATAGAGTCCTATTAAAGGGCAACCAGTTTTAAGAACAATGTAGACAATATACCAAGCAGCTTTACCTCACTCCGTGCCCAGCTCCTCCAGATTTCCCAGTACTAATGAAGGATCATGTTTTTGTTCAGCTTTGCCCAGTCCTATCATTCATAATAGACGAATGAAAAGTCCCAGAAACCTGTTCTGTTTGGGAAGGTTTTCTTTTGTTCTAGACTTCGGTGGTTAATATGCTTGACAAATTTCAGAGTCTCTCTATCTCTGTAGACCAAGGCCAAAGAATTGTTTTCTGGATTCACTGTTAGCAGCTGAAATAGACCAATACCATGACACATGAGAACACAGAGCTTACTCTCAACTCTTCAAGGATTCACAACCGAATGGTTTCCATATCAAGTACCCAAACTTGGGGTAGGGAGTCCTCCCAAAGATCTTTTTAGGAGAAAAACTTCTGTTCCAGATGTGAAGACATTTTCCAACAAGCCCTATTTTAGCACATACCCAGAAAGCTTTCACCTACTGCAGTTATTTCTTACTACATTGAAAGATATATGGGAATGCATATAACTCTTAATTTGGAATTGCTTAGAAGGTAGAATAAATGCTTAGTGATTACTATTTAGCATCTTTATTCCATGCTGAATATTTTCAGATAAAAATTAGAATGACTTGGGGGCAGTGCCTATGGCTCAAAGGAGTAGGGCGCCAGCTCCATATAACAGGGTGGCAGGTTTAAACCCTGGCCTCGGCCAAAAAAAAAAAAAAAAAAAACACATTAGAACCACTACCAGGCAGATCAATAGATTTCTCAGCTAAAGACACTGGTAGAATGTCATCAAAATTGAGTCTCTGAAGAACGAAAGCTTTCTCCCAATCTAAAGAGGACAGTTTGCTATCAGAAGCAGCTTACCTCTTCATCTTCCCCTTTAGCAATGTAGGAAGTAAAGCCACCATACTCTGGCTCCCAGCCTTAGAAGGGGAAAACAAACAGCACTGAGCAAGTTTTGTCACTGCCAGGGTTACATCATCACCTTAAATCACTGATTCCATGCTGCCTAACAGTGAGGGTCTGGGAGTTCAGTAGTAACCCACTTTACCAACGGGGAGCTTGAATTTATCTAGCTTATCGTGGATTCCCTCTATCCTAAATGCCTAATTTCCTGAGATAGTGGAACATTCTTAATTTGAATAAGAAAATAAAGAATTTTAAGTGTTAAATTATATCCAGAAAAGTAATTATATAAGAGCTATAGACCTGGGGGGACACTTTGGGGGAAATTATGGCATAGTCCACTTCCCCATTCCCTAGTCCAGACAGAAATCCTGCTTTGAGTTGGGAGACTGAAATTCACGATTCCCAAGATCCCTTCCAACTTTAAGATCATGTAATCTGAGATTCTGGCCAAGGCAAATTATTTCTGAATTGGTGCAGTTGGAGAGGGTTACTTGGGAGAGCCTGCCCCTCCTCTGGGAACAATTCACTGCTTTCTTTCCTCCTCCTTACCTTCACATCCACAGTAGAGAATTAAGTCCAGGGCAAATTCAGCCTTGCTATTGTCATGGATTAAAGTGTAGTGACCTGTCTTCCAATGCCTCAATTCTCCTTGGCATGTGGGAACACTTAATTCTGAGAAAAAATAGCAGAAGGACCAGAAAATTAAAAGAAAAACCTTGATATAATTGCTAGATTGCAAGGAAATGATAATTAGGAATGAGTGACATGGTAATAAGGGGAAATTATTCTCGTAAACCTTCAGCTGATCAATCTAGCCTTATAAATGATTGTGAGAAGTTACCAGGTCTGACTATTTGGAGGTAAAAAATGTTGAATTTCAGTTTATCTCTATAATAGACTTCAGATGGAAAAAAATAAAAAATAGAACATAAATATTATTTTATCTAATCTTGGGGTAGAGAAACTATTTCTCAGCTTATAACCACCAGAAGTAGAAACCATTAAAGGCAAAGATACATCTGATTACTAAACAGTCTATGGAATTTAAACATGCTGAACAAAATTAAAAAGCCAACTATTGCGACCTATAGAAGATATAATACTCCTATATATAACCTCTTCTTTTTGTAATTAGTAAGAAAATGACAAAAAGCCCAAAGGAAAAATACACTGAGGCCATGACAGGCAGTTCATGAAAGGAATTCAACCAGCAGGGAAAAAGGTACAATCACGTACATTTAAGCAAAAAAAGCAAAGTTGGAAAAGACTTTGTAGGTTCATACATGTATATGCCCATATGGCAAAAAAGGATATATTCTAAATGTTAATATGGCCACCAGCAGATGATTATTAATTTTCTTTCACATATTTGTTTTCTAAACATTCTGAAATGGGCAGTTATTGTATATTATTATTAAAAAAAACCCAAAAAATAAAACTCCTGAATATTACCAGGTCTGTAATAGTTCTGATTATCTCAGGAGATGAACCCTACACGAGGGTCTGAATTTCAGTAAGCCAACATTTAACACTGCTATCTGCCAACAACTTTATAGCTTTTATAATAATGATTTTTAAAAAGCTTTAACAGTTCTTCCTCAAGATGGTAAACTTACAGTGATTTTCTCATTCATGTCTGTGTTCCCCATTCTGTTTTGGCCCAGGACTTTGCATACAGCAGATGCTCAGTAGCAGAACACAGCATCGTGTGGCTGCCCAAACAGATTTTATCCCACTGTTGCAGGTTCCCATGAAAATGAAACCAAAAAGGAACAGACGTGGACAATTTTTTTTACAAAGCTCTGGAGATTCCATAGTTCCTCATCCTAACTTCTTTTAGGGACTAGGGACAGCCTTAGATGCCATGGTAATTATCAAGGAAATTATCTTTAGGGACAGCCTTAGATGCCATGGTAATTATCAAGGAAAACTAATCTTTCAAAGAAAGGCTATCCTGTGTATTGAATAGCACAGAAAACCCCACCTGGGTCTGGTTTTTCTAAGTATCTATGCTGACCATGATGACTGGCTGGTCAGTTTTGGGAGGCCACAGAATGAGTTATGTTGCTTTTGGTTAGCATCTTATGCCAATAATTTTCTTACCAAAAGTACTTGTCTTTTACCTTGGCTCTCCTAACAACACAGGGTCCTTCTTAAGAAATCAAGAGTAGAAGCAGGAGATGGTAAAACTGAGGCAGAAGCCAGGTGACAGATTTTCTCGTTCATGTTTGTATGCCCCACTCTCAGTAAAGGCTGAGACATCTAAGCTAAATTTGTAGTTACTCAGTTCAAAATTTTCACAGGAGTGTTGTTACCTCTTAAATTTCCTGTATTTTTTATTTCCACCTTGTTTGTAGATAAATGTCCTCTACTTACATTAGTTTCCTTCTACTTATTTGTGGAAGCAAATGTATTATTCAGGCAGATTTTCTTAGGCTGTTACTGGTCTTTAGCAGAAATAAACTGCTAACATTCCTTTCCTTTACGTTCTTATGTTTTAGAGTAATTTTAGGTCAGTTACTTTTCTTTCCACCACTTGCACTATCCTTACCCTAATAAAATGTACTAGCTGTTCTTCCTACCTAGAATGCTCTTCCCACAGATCCTTCTTGTCGAGATCTGAGCTTAAATGGCAGCTGCTTGGAGAGGCTTTTCTAGATCACCCATCCACCAGAGGTCACTGTCATCCTTTTCATGTAACCCTATCACAGTATTCTGCATGGTACTTAATCATTATTTGATATTTTCTTCTTATTTGTGAATACATTTGTCTTCACCTACAAGAATGTAAGCTCCCAGGGACCAGTGATCTTGTTTGTCTTGTTCTCTAGCTCCTAAATTTGGCTTAGTGCATAGTAGGTGCTGGAGAATGTTTGTTGAATGAGTAAAAGACTGAATGGTTAGTGGTAAATGAAGACAAATCCTAGAACAGCTTACCTTTCTTTGTTTCATTTTCCTCTGCCTCTGGGCCTGTCTGTTGGCTCTCATTGCTAATGGCTGCCTGCTTATGCTCTGGTGCAGAGGAGCTGTGGCTAGTCCCTTCTTCAGTACAATCAGCAGCAGAGGCTGCTTCTTCCTCTTTTTTGTCATCAGTCTCATCTTCTGAAGGGGCCAAGAAGTGAAGCTTCAGGCCTGTGAAGTTGGAGAGCAGCAAGAACAGTGCCTCGGAGCGGAATAATTCCATGCAGTCTTTCAGTATATCGGGAAGCTTACTCTCTTCAGCTTTCTCATAAAACCTGACAAACAACAACATCAAGTTGATCAGATGTAAAGTAACTCATGGAATAAAAGTAGATGGTTAGCTCTGTACCTCTTCCTAAATCTTGGCATAGCTTACTAGAGTGTAAGTTGTTGAGATAGTGAGACTCTGTTAGGGCCTTCTTTTGGATGTCCCTGGGAATAAAACATCATTAGGGCAAATGTTCTGTTATTAGGAGTAAGCCCTGCAGAGAAAAACGTTAAGTGCTGAAAGCAGAGGCTCATAATCTCAGATGATGGGTTCTACCTTTTATTAGGGGGACCTCGGTTGTTCCATTCCACATCTCCTTTCTCCAGGGCCTCACAGACCTTTGCAAATTTCTCAGGCTGGAAAATGAGCAAATAAAGTCATTAGCAAAGCTCCCTATGACTCTACACTGGTTTAGCAGGACAGTAGCTCTGTAGAACATCAAACTGGCTGACTGCTCAACGGTCCAGCTGTCACTCCTTTCACACAGTATCCCCTGTTCCTGCTGTAAGGAAGCCCGCCAAAGACTGGCTAACTCATCAGCTTGCTTAGCTAAGAGAACCGAGTGCCATTTTGTGCCATTCCCATAAGCAGTTGTATATCTTATATCAAATTGCTAAACCTCCTAAATTCTAGCATTTATAAAATGAAGATCATTAATATGGACTTTTTAATTTATAAGATGTTATGAGAAAAGCAATTAAACTGCATTACAGTCAAGGTCATTACAATAAAAATCGCTGTATAACACCATAATTCTCTAGGCCCTACCTTGTTTCCTTATTTAATAAGCATTCTAAATTCCAAAAGTGAGGTGCAGGGTAAGCAGGTGGCTAATCTATTAAAATATCCTCCACAAGAGGCTTTACATTTATTTGTGTAATGCAGTTTCTCAAGCAATCCTATCAGCCATAAATATGTGAAAAGGGAAGGACTCCATTAAACAGATAGGGTTAAACAAATTTAATGTAATACTTCTGAGAGAGAGAGAGACGGTATGTGGTATCACTCAGCCTTTCCTCATGGAGGGATCACTCTTGGGGCTATGATTCCATGGGACCCACAGTTAACTGTGAAGCATCACACAAGCCTAAGTTATCTAATTTGGCCCTCACAACAACCCTGTAAGCGAGGCAAGGCAGGTATTATCCCAGTTTAGCTGATGAAATATATACAGTGATTTTGTGATTTGCTCAGGTTACTAAAACCATAGAGCCATGACATGAATACAGGTTTTCTGATTTCTGATCTCTTCTCACTATAACAAGCTACCTCATCCCTGTCAAACATTCATAAGAAGATATTGACCCATTATTAAGTACCCCGTTGATGAGATGAATAGGAAGGTAATTATACATAATTCCTTCTCTAGATGGAAGCATGTGTGTGTGTGTTTACCATTAAGATTCTATAGAACTGGGAAGTACGTGTACCCAAGGAACTCTTAACCTACGAAGCATACAGCTGATACCAGTGTGAGCTATCATCATCATTGCTGTACTTTATTTAAAGAAGGGAATGATATAAATATTCTAATAAGAAACAAAACCAAAAACTTCCCAGTGATACCTATTCATCCATTCAGGAAGCAAAATTGCCTGCCCAACAATGTGTACAAAACAAAATATGCTAGCCTACCTTAAGAAACTCCTTGAGGAGAATTTCAGAACTTTCTTCAAACTCTTCTTGAATTTGACCTTGATAATTCATGTCCAGATAAGTAGGGTTGATCCAATCATATAATATTTCATGCTTATAAAGAAGCAGTAGATACAAAAGGTAAGATACTAATTGCTATTCTTTTGCTCTTACACCTTTTCATATTAGTGAAATACAAACAAATTATCACTTTATAAGATTCTCCTAAATAAATTTTAATAGGAAAATTCTGCTGAGAAAGACATGATCAAAAGTTAAGAGAAGTGGAAAGGGCAAGCTTAGTTTAGTTTCATTATCAGGGAACGATTAATTTTAAAATCAGAAAAACAAATGATATGCTATAGCTCCTAAGATAAGGATACCAGAAATTATCCTTACGTCTTGTGGGATGTGAGGGCTCCGAGGTACCAGGGGTTCAAAGTAGTTGGGAGGCCTGGTCAGTGAAGGACCATGAAACCAGCCACTTATAGACAAACGTGACTTTTCTTCAGACAGGACTTCAGACACCTGAAAGGACAAGTCCAGCAGCACCAACACAAAGAATAAGCAGGGAGATCACCAGCCAACACACGTTAACTTCAAGGTCCTCTATGCTAAATGTCAGACACCTGAAGGAACAGCAGCTCTACAGAACATCAAGCCCATCAGCTCATGAGTCTAACAGGAAGCTGTCATGTTTAACTAAAAAGCACAATCCTTAATACTCTATTTGTGGTTTATATAATCTTTTTTTTTTTTGAGACAGAGCCTCAAGCTGTCTCCTTGGGTAGAGTGCTGTGGCATTACAGCTCACAGCAACCTCCAACTCCTGGGCTTAAGCGAGTCTCTTGACTCCGCCTCCCAAGTAGCTGGGACCATAGGCGCCCGCCACAACGCCCGGCTATTTTTTGGTTGCAGCCGTCATTGTTGTTTGGCGGGTCCGGGCTGGGGATTCGAACCCGCCACCTTAG
>CAUYTI010122089.1:0-17098 GCA_963575145.1 Galago senegalensis | reverse complement strand
TTTTGAGACGGAGCCTCAAGCTATCCCCCTGGGTAGAGTGCCATGGCATCACGCTCACAGCAACCTCCAACTCCTGGGCTCAAGCGAGTCTCCTGCCTCAGCCTCCCAAGTAGCTGGGACTACAGGCGCCCTCCACAATGCCTGGCCAGAGAAAATTTTCTATAATAATAACTTGCTCAGTAACTCAGAGATTCTAGAACAATAATATTTCAAGTTATATTTATTTTCAATACAATTCTATTTAAGTTTGGGTGCTGAATAAAGATTTTTGACATAATTATTACAGACATTGTATAATAGGAGAACATGGGACATATTGATGTTCAGTTGCTGTTATCCTTTCATAAGTTGCTTTTAGAAAAGTATACTATCAAAAACTATTTTCTAATACAATTCAGCATTCCAATGATTTTACATGTGTTTTATTAATTTGCTTCTACAAAATTATTTGTAATATCAAAACTATTTTTTTTGGAGTTGTATGCTTTTCTGAAAATGAAATTCATTTTGTTTCATATTCATGATAGCTTAAGTTCTCAATTTCAAATCTCCTGATATTTTATTTAAACTGAACCCAGTGTATCTGTATACATACATTTGGGGAGGATTTAAAGGTACATAGTTTACTATCTGGAAATTATTCTGAACTTAATGGGTAGTATAAAGTCAACATTTTGGGCTTTATTTTTGAAAGTTATTCTAAAATGAAAATAAATAGGTAAGTCCCATTCTTAGTTCAATTGAGTGAAAGCTTGAATTTGCAAGTAACAATAAGCTGCCTTATACCAAGTTAGAGGTCTATATGATGAAATGTGCAAATGTTCTGGTTGCAAATTATGAAAAGCTAGACTTTTCCTTCCTAAAGATGGAAGTCAAATCCTCAAATGTAACCTTTAATTCCTTATTTGCAACAAGAACAGGGAACAGCTTCTCCTTACAGAAGAGAATCTGGACTCAGTATAGCACTAAAAAAAAGAGGAAACAAGAATAAATAAGGAATCATACAGCTACATAGCTATACTTGTATAAATCATTCTATGACTGTCTCTCCTAAGACAAAGAGACACAAGACACTTAAAACTTAAGTGTCGTAAGAAAAATTAAATTTATTTTGGATAATTCAGTTAGAGTCAGATCAATCACATGGAAATAACAGATTTCACACTATTTCACTAGCTTCAAAGATGAGTCATCAAAAAGAAGGCTGCACAAGACCTATTAAAAAAAAAGAGAAATGACAGGTGACAAAAGAATATTTGCTAGGAAAAGTAAAGTTACAAACAGTAAAAAAAAAAAAAAATAATGAACCAAACATTTGTTCAAGAATTATATAAGAAACCACAATGACATAAATTCCTTTTAAAGAAAGATCATAGAAAGTTAAAATCTCATTCACCTAATAAAACAACAAAGATATAAATAGAATTAGTAGTACCAAAACAAATATTGATATTTTGTAGTGAAGAAGGGGAAAAGAAGTATTTTACTTTTCTCCATAGTAACAACTCAGGTGTAATCCAAAATAGAAAAACTTTTATTTACATAAAATTGTGGTTAGAAAATAACCAGAATTTTCATAATAATTAGAAGAAAATAATAAAATGCAAATTAGACCAGATAGCTAACAATTTTTGTTTATTTATTTTTTTGATGGGAAATGTAGGTTTTATTAACTAACAAAAAAATCATTAAATGTTTTGGCCAAATCAACATGAAACACTTAAAATGTTAAATTACTCAACTAACATGGTTTTCACCTTTCTCTTCCTGTTTTACATAAAGACAATGTTAATTTTATGCCTTTTTTAAGTGTTCCAAAGAAATCTTAATTTACAAAGATAACATTTTTTTAAACGTTTTTTTTTTTTTTTTTTTTTTTGGCCAGGGGTGGGTTTGAACTCACCACCTCTGGCATATGGGGCCGGCGCCCTACTCCTTTGAGCCACAGGCACCGCCCAATTTAACATTCTTTTCTACTTTCTAAGCATCAGTTTATCTTTTTTTTAAAATTAAATTATAGCTGTGTACATCAATGCAATCATGGGGTACAATGTGCTGGTTTTATATACAATTTGAAATATTTTCATCAAATTGGTTAACATAGCCTTCAGGGCATATTCTTAGTTATTGTGTTAAGACATTTATATTCTACATTTAGTAAATTTTACACATACTCTCACCAGTTTAACCTCAGCAAATTTAAAAGAATAGAAATTATTGCTTGCATCTTCTTGGACCATCACAGAATAAAAGTTGAACTCAATAACAACAGGAACCTGCATACTCATACAAAAACATGAAAACTAAATAATCTTATGCTGAAGAATAGCTGGGTTATAGACAAGATTAAGAAGGAAATTACCAAATTTTTGGAACTAAACAATAATGAAGACTACAGCGCCCTACAAATCTAGAGGACTGATGTGAATCCTTGATGAAGAGGACTTGGCTGTGAAGGCTGCTGGAGGCTGTGTAAGGACCACTGGAGGAACGCTATGGTCTTTTCTCACAAAACTGGAGTGGTTTTCTACCTTGTTTCCAAGAATTCCAGTTCCAATTCAGAAGAATATTGATCAATGGATTAAAACACCAAAGAGAAAAATCAAGAAAGATGGGAAAGAAGATGCAGAGGAAATAGATATGTTGAACGCAGATGTTCAGGGTCTTCAAGCACATCCCGGAGTCCTTGGACATCACCAATAAGATCAGGAAGTAGACGTCATCATCTGGGGCCACGGATCTTCCAGCCTAGAGAGAAAGAACGCCCGCGACTAGAGCGTGAAGCCACAGAGGGGAGAAAGAAGATTCCAGAGTACTGATAAAGGGGTGGTACACAGGCAGAGCAGAAGTGGGGAAAGGCAAGGAGTCGCAGTTGAATTCACAATAGAAAAGGGAGTAGAAGAGACAGGCAAGAAAAGAGAAAGACAGAGAGAGGCAGAAGATGAGAACTGTGGCTATGGTAAGGAAAGAAAGAGGTACTGACCGAGAAAAGGAGAGGGAAAGATCAAGAGAAAGATCCACGGAACAGAGAAATAGGGGAGAGGTAGAAGAGAAGAAAGATAAAGAAGGCAAAGATGACAGACGACATAGAGAGGACAAAAAAGATTCCATGGAAGAGATAAAGCACCGCAGAAATAGAAGCTGAAATGCAAGGAAATGGAGCAGGAGCTGGAGCCCGGAGAAGTCATGTCAACAAAGAGAAGTCAAGGAAGAAGTGACAGTTTTGAAAACACTCCAAACCAGAAACAGCCTCAGCAAAGAAAAATCTGAAGCGTTGTAGAAGCAAAGTACGTTCCCTTAAACGAGATCACCGTGTTATTAAAGACCAGTCAGATAGACATTATCGTCGAAGGAGCCAAAGTATAGAAGGAGAGAGCCAAGAAAAACAGCAGAAGGACAAAGATGAGACGGTGCAAAAAAAATTTTTGTCAAAGCATATCACATTGAATCCTATATGTGTTTGATTTAATCTGCTTTTTTTCCCCCTCCAAATTCAGATTGTGCCGTAATTATGCACCCTTCAAACTCCCTGTAGGCGGCATTTTCCTTTCTTCTTTTGTGTAGGGAAGTGCCTTTGCTATCCCATTTATTGCACAGATGTTTTCATCCAGTTGTTGAGTTTGATACATGATGAACAGATTGTTCTTGCATTTTTATTGTTTGTTTCTGAAATGTACAGTCTACACATATGTCCTGAAAGGTTTCAGTTCCTTTGGCATTATTGCTATGTTGGTTAAATTTGTATAAAGTAATAAACTGCAACTAATTTTTTTTTTTAAGGTATGGAATTACGGCTTGTGTACTGAAGTTAGCATGGCTGTGCTTTTCATAATAGAATACTAAAGACTTTGAGATGGATCCTGGTTGTCTATTTTAGGAGAATTATATGCTGTCAAGGTACATGAAGACAGCAGTTGTAGGATTAACATTCTTGTCCACTGTATGTTATCTTGGAAGGCTCTTGTTAATGTGTTATATTTAATATTCTCACAGTTAACCTTTAGAGAGAATTTATGAGAAGTTCCTTTCTGATACAGAGGTTTAAATTAGGCTGTGATTTGATCAAAAGTCCTTTAGCATTCTACCTCAAAGGGACCCAGTTAGTATGCATAAAATTTGTTCACCTAGTTTTCCTTTTTTATTTGAAAAAAATACATATGTAATCTTAATTTTTTGAATCCTTTCTCAAATGTTTAAAGTACTATATTACAGAAAAAATTAATGTCTACAATGTCTAGCATTCATGCAGAAGTCTATACTAACATGTAATTGGGAGAGGGTGGGGCAGATGAATAGAAAAACAAATTCAAGCCTCAAGCTTCCAAAGCATTTTTATAAATGGAAAATACTTACGTTATGAAACATCTTGACATGATGTCCTTTTTAAAATCCAAACTTTTTTATTGATAATGAAGATTGCTGTTTGAGTTTTTAAACTTAATCTGGAATGGAGTATTAATGCCATGCTGCGCTATTTAAGATGATCTCCAAATTATTTGATAGATTGTTCTTATGACTTGGGTTTTGATTACAGGCAACCATCATGAGTGTTGAATAAATACTGGAATAAATCCTTCATCCTGGGTGTTGGCTTTATGGCCCATTTGTTAATATTTTTAAAAGATATTTTTATTGTGGAAATTGATAAAATGTCAATTGAGTCATTTTCTTTTTTTTTTGCTTTTATAGATTTTTTTATTATGACTATATTATAAACTTTTTTAAACACTGCTAACTGTACAAGTTGAACTAGAAGTGGTTCTTCCACACATAATTTGGAATGGAGCGTGGAATAATAATTATGGAGATGAATGAAGAAATGTATGGTAACAAATTGGTTAGATACATTTTTCTCAGTTACCTGAATTTTTACAAGTTTAAAACTTTAGATTCAAAGTCCATTTCTTGAAGATTGCTTGAGGATTCTAGTCTATGTATCATCACTTTAGTCATCACCTGTTTTTATTTTTTTGTTGTTGGTGGTGTTTGGTATTCATTGAGGGTACAAAGGCTTAGATTACACTGATTGAATTTGTTAGGTAAAATCCCTCTTGTAATTGTGTCCCTCCACCAAGAGATGAGCCATACACTGTACCCTCCTCAACCCTCTTCCTCCTCCCCTCTCCTTGCACACTCGTTTCCCTACCTCCCACCTTGTATTAGATCATCTACTGCCTTCATATTAGAATTGAGTACATTGAATTTCTGCTTCTCCATTCTTGTGATGGTTTACTAAGAAGCTTGTGTTCCAACTCTATCCAGGTTAATACAAAAATATGCCTCCATCTCTTTTAATAGTTGAATAGTATTCCATGGTGTGTGTGTGTGTGTGTGTGTGTATCTCACAGCTTGTTGGCAATAGAGTCATTTTCCATAGAGGAATATCTTAGCACACAGATGACGTGTGAATATTAAAGAATCTTGTAGATTGGGGGAAAAAAATCTATATTAGAGCTTACTTTTGGTGTGGTATATTCTATGGATTAGGAAATTTTATGATGATGTGTACGTATCTGTATATGAAGGATCTTCAAAAAGATCATAGAAAGTGCATGTTGTGAAAAAAGCTATTCATGGGTTTAATTTTTTCTATGAAAATGCGCTAATTTGTTATAATACTCTGAATAAGATCTAGTTGGAGGCGCTAAGGAGGATAGGTTAGGAGTTTGAGAAGACCACCTATCAGAGCAACATGAATTTGCTAAAATTAAAGCAAGAATAAAATCAGTTTATGGCAAAGTGTGAGAAGAAGAATGGTGAAAATGATGATGCATTACGAAAAGTTTATGGGGACAATGCCCCAGAGAAATCAACAGTTTACAAATGGATAGCTTGTTTTAAGAAGAGACAAGGCTGTCAAAGATAAAGCAGTACCAGACCATTCTCATCAGTTTATAAGGAAAAAAAAAAATCATCTTGTTTGTATGCTAATTGAAGAGTACTGATGACTAACAGCAGAAACAATCACGAATACCAGAGATATCTCACTTGCTTCATCCTCCACAATTCTTACTGAAAAATTACAGTTGAACAAAGTTTGCCCTCAAACCATCTATTCTCCCTGCACTTAGATTGGCTACGGACAAGAGCAGAGATGCTTGTCCCAGCTTCACCTTCACAAGAGAGGAATCCTTTTCCACAATAACAATTCTGTCCAATCCTCTAGCCAAACAAGGGTAGTTCAGTGGGAAATCATCAGTCATCCATCTTAGAGTCCTGATTTGTCTTTTCCTGACTTTTTTGTTTCTTAATCTTAAATAATCTGTACAAAGTATCCATGTCTTTTCATTCTATCCATGTCTTTAATAATGTAAAAAAAAAAAAAAAAACTGCATTGACATGTTTAAATTCCCAGGACTTTCAGTTCTTTAGAGATAGGCTAAGTGGTTAGTATTATTTCTTCCAAAAGTATGTTGAACTCAATGTATCTTATGTTAAGAAATAAAGTTTATATTTTTTATCTTTTAATTCCACTCTCCAATGAATTTTTTGAGGTCCTCTTCAGTATCACACAGTGTTTTCACTGCTCTAAAAATGGTGAACTTTACACATTCATGTCCTTAAAAGGGATGAAATGACAAGACTTGGCTGGAGTTGGATATTTCCCTTCCTCCACATGAGAGATTAAAGCTAAAGTGAGTTGGGTATTTTCCCTTACTCTAGGTCAGTTAGGTTTTGTTAAAATAGCAGATTAGACTCTGGCTGAAAGGGTACTCCTGAGGAAAGACCTTGTTAAGAACAGAATGCTCTTGTGCATTTCACAATGGTTCCATTCCCCACCCCAACCTGCCAGAAACATAGGGGATTTTTCTCAGATAGTTAATGTAAGAACCAGGGCAAGCTTCTAGCAGCACAACTTACCAAAAATGTGGTGTCTTCCTACAAATGAGTCTTCCTAGAAGTTTTGTTTTTATTTTTGTTTTCTTCTCTCAAAGTTGTTCATGGTGAGTTATCACTAATCACCACTTACAGTTTAGTTTTTCCTATTCACACTGGTTGCAAAGAGGTTTTTATTTTTGGTTTTCTGCTTCTGAAGTTATTTTCTGGATCTACCATTCTGGTTGTTACTGTTTGGGGGGCAGCAATTTAATTATGGCCTCACTCTTCTTAGAGATCTCTGAAGAGTTCTCAGTCTTTCAGTTTGTTCAGTATATTATTTGTTGTTAAAATGAAGTAACAACTTTTCTGCTGGGCTAGAAATTAGAAGTCCCCTTCATGTATTTTTATTTATAAAAATGATTTTGGGTTTCCTGATCTTTTATTAGCCATCAGCAAAGTAAATAAGTGGTGAGTTTACCTTCATTAATAATGTATTATTAATCACATAGAATATCATGCATATAATAGTGCCTTTGGAAATGAGGATGATCACACTTAAAGTATAGTCATTTGTTTACTTCCTTCCATGCACATTTATGCCCACTGGTTACTTCCAATTTCCTAGAAAGCACATGAGGTGTTTGTTTTTCTGTTTATCTTGAGATAATTTTCTTGAGATAATTCAATTGTAATAATGTTCTCAAGTTCCATCCTAATTATTGCAAAAAGGAATTAATTTGTCTTTTTTTATAGCTGAGTAGTCCTCCACATTTTGTTAATCCACTCATGAATGGACAGATACGTGGGTTGATTCCACATCGTTGCAACTGAGAGTTGTACAATAAGTGTTAAGTACAATAAGAACAAGAAACTGAATGTGGCAATAAATATATTAGTGATTTAAAATACTACAAAGAAAAAAATTAAAGTCATCATCATTTATGAAATGATGACTAGTACTGAAATATTTAAAAAGGAAAACTTCACTTCATTTAAAAAGGAAAATCATAAGATATTAATTAAGTTAATGCATAATTTAAATATGATTCTAAAGGGCACAGGAAAAATATTTTATCTAAACAAGATGATTATAAATTTCACATAGATTAAAAATAAATTTAAAAAGTCAGAAAAAAGTTCTAAAATAATTAATAGGGAGAGAATAAACCTACTGGATTTAAAAATACATAATAAATCAAGAATTGTACCAATATTTCTCTGGAACATTAATAAACCAGAAGATTTTAAACCTAAATAGAGAGTAGAGATGTAGACTTAATGAATACAGGAATTTAATGTATAGATTCTGTGCTGTTGAACTGATTTCTTAAGTAAATTAATTTTCTCCTATTTTTACAAATCAATAGCAACATTTCCTATTCAGCAGGCATTATACTATCTCTGAACATAAATAATAAATGTATTATTCAAAACTCGAGTAGTCACTCAGAAATACTAATATAAAAAGATAAAATTAGGAACATTAAACATTTGTAGTTGCATATTATTAACACTAATACTACTGTGATTGACATCATTTAACATTGTTTACCATATCTAAAGCTGTATAATAGAGTAGTGGTGAAATTTTTTTTTTTCTTTTCTTTCTTTCTTTTTTTTTTTTTTTTTTTTTTGAGATGGAAGAGTGCCATGGCATCACAGCTCACAGAAACTTCCAACTCTTGGGTTTTAAGCTATTCTTTTACCTCAGTCTCCCAAGTAGCTGGGACTACAGGAGCCTGCTACAACACTCAGCTATTTTTTTGTTGTTGTTGCCATTGTTTAGCTGGCCTGGGCCAAGCTCAAACTCGCCACCGTTGGTGCATGTAACTGGTGCTGTAACCACTGTGCTACGGGTGCTAAGCCAATAGTGGAAATATTAAACAAATATTTTTGCCAAGGTGTTTTTAGTATTCTTTCTATTATGATTAAATTTTAGGGCATTGTACTATATAGGTGTCATATTAAATCAATAGCAAAAGGTAGATCAAATCATTAGTGATTGTAGGATAAATAAGTCAATATTTGAAAAAATTATCATGCATAGTAAATGTACATTTGTACACGTGGATTTGTAGATGTATTCATCATCATTTTCTCTGTAGAGGATAATTAAATATTTAACAAATAGAGTGGCAGAGATTGTTCACTGTTTACTTTTTGTGCTATTTAATGTCTATACCTTGTGATTTATAAATTAAGACTGAATATTAATTTAAATTACACAGAGATATCATATATGGGGAAGTAATTAAGATATTCAGAGGCATAAAACCTCTTTAATATTTTTGTATGTAAACATGAATAATAATAGCCAGCTTTATTAAATTATTAGATTCTGCATTAAAAATATATATATACATAGAGGAAATATAGGAAGTACAAAAATTGTAGCACTCGTTGCTAAAGCAATACCACAGAAATTTACTATAATACAATAAATGTATTTTCTCCCTATGAACAGGAAGCAGAGGTTAATCTAGTTTTCCAGACTCAGTAAGATATGTAGCACACATGGTTCAGAAAGATGAAAATTAATCATGAATTTGAAAACATAAAATCCTACCATAACAGTTTTCAACAGTAGAAATGTGAATGTGATGGACAAAAGAACTTTCATATATTGATGAGAAGAATAAACTTAAATAAAGGGATCCTTTCAGATCTGCTGTGTTCAGTGGGATAAAGCATAGATGGAAGACAAAGAAATATTGGTGGGTGCAAAATAATTTTCTCACCAAATGTAATTACATAACACAAATATCAAACAAGTGACAATTTGTGTGCTATTTTTATGCTCTCACAAATGTTAAACTCTAACTTTTATCCTTCATTACTACGTCTTTAAGATATTACACATCTTGAAAAATATTAGCAAAACCCCAAGCCCTTAGAGACTACTATGCAGCTAAAAGTTGTCGGTTTTTTTCTCAATATGTCATTAAAGTGTGAAATGTAACTGTGAAAATGAGACTGTGGATTGCTATATTTATCCTTTCAAAGACGTGGACACCACATCAAGGTTACTCAGTTTGTAATTATTTTTATTACTTGATGCTGCAGGCACAACCTGAGAGAAAAATGTAGCAGTGGATTTCTGAGTTTTGTATCATTGCCCATAATAGGAACTCAGCTCTTGAATTTAATTGACGAATTGATTGACCAGTCAGGGAGATACTAAAACTGACTAGGTTTGCAAAACCTCATTAAAACCTTAGGCCTCAATAGAGCTTAATTTAATTAGTAATTTAGTCTAAAATCTACAATAGCAATAATGTAAAGTAAAATAAAACATTTTTTTCTAAATATTTCTGAAGAAATATGTTTGTATTAGAGAATTAAAAATTTTAATAAAAACCAAAGCAATGATTGCTAGTTTATATAAAATTTATTAAAATATGAAATTCATAGCTTTTATATATAGCAATAGACTTTTACAAGGTATTTTGGCATTATAATAATTGAAGAGTAATTGAGGGGGTGGGAAAAATAAAATAATGTGAAATAAAATAGGACTTGTTAGAAGACTCATTTTCTAATCATAGTTTCAAAATTTACTATGTTAATTCACTATGCTAAGACAATGACTTCTCCTCATTAAGCCTCAGTGTCCATACTTGTGAAACCAGAAGAATACATAATATTTAAGTTATTTCAGAGGACCATCAATAATACATGTTAAAGATTTTTATAAACTAAAATACCTTATGTAAATTCACTTAACATCTTGTATTTGTAAAGAAGAAAGCCAAAAATTTCCTATGTTAACAAACAATGGCAAAATCTCAGTGGCACTGCCTATATAATTAATAGCAATATCTTCTTTATAATATTAAAACTGTTATATTTTATTTGTTTCCAGGTAAGTTGAAATAAACTTATACTGTGGATTTTTACCTTTAATCTTGGTTCTGTAGTTACAATAATCTATATGAATATAGTTATTTGCAAGTAGAATAAGTTGACCTAAATTTAAGTCATCCATAACTAGTGTAGATTAGACAGCATACAATGGTGTAATGTATAAACTGTAAAGAGAAAAACATAAATAATTATGTTTTATGCCTATTTTCAACTTACATAAAAGAATAAACATTTTAATAAGACATTTTGTTCTATAATTTTACCTTGCCTCAAATTTATTTCATTTTCAAAATTGTGAATGATGTTTTATTTATAGATTCATTAAATTTCAGAGCTAGGTAAGACTATCAAAAATTCTACTCGAATTTTCTCATTTCATGAGAAAATTAGATTTTAATTTTTTTTTTTTTTTTAGCACAAAGTCACCTTTGCTTAATGGAGATGAAAATCTACACATTATAGTGCAAGCTACAGATAGATAGCTTCTTATAAAGTTACTCTGTTTTCATAGTTTGAATCATATAAAAAAACAGTTATCTTTCAATCATATTCTTTTCAAAGGGGGTGTGTTGATTAAAATCACCCAGGTGGAACAATCATCATATCAAATGTTTCTATTTGCTGTCCAGATCAAAAATGTCTTGTGTTGACAATTAAAACTTACATGTGTTCACTTCAGGTGTCAGCATTTAATAGCTGATGTTAGAAAACCTGGTAACTGCAAACCAGAAACTGCAGCTGTCTCATGTAGCTATGCCTAGAAGGGGAAAAATGGAATATAATGTTAAAATAATGGTTAACATAGAAAATAAATTAAAATGTGGAGTAAAATGAACAACAGGAATCCATTTACATCCATGAGACCAACACAATTTAAAAGTCTGACATTTCCAGACATTAGCAAGAATGTGGAGCAAAAAGCACTTTTTTTTTTGAGACAGAGTCTCCCTATGTTGCCCTCGGTAGCCCCAGTGTATGTGGCTGGCACCCTAGCCACTGAGCTACAGGCACAAAGCCCAAAAAGCATTTTTATATATCAGTGGTGGAGTATAAATTGATGCATGCCCTGGGATAATTTTGGAAAAATCCAAGAAAGTTAAATATGTACGAACTCTACATCATAATTTTTCAATTCTGCTCCTAAGGAAAGGAAAGATGAAGATTACCCAAGAACATATGTAGTTATCAAAACTTGGATGTAAGAGTGGACTATTGGAAATAACCTTCATATCCACAAGTTAATTAAACAAAGAATGAATAAAAGAAATCATATTATGTATACAAATACAGACATAATATACACATAAAAATGAAATAAGTAAAGTAGAATTACATGCATCCACATGAATTAGCCCCCAAAATTACAAACATAAATTTTAAAAAGTAAATTGCAGAATGATAATATGGTATACATAATAATTTTGAATATAATTATTTATAGTTTATCATAAGATACATAACATATGTAGATATTTACTATGTCACATTTATTGTTTAATTGTTTACATATTTAAATGATGTTTTAAGTATTCATATATATCATTATTACTTTCCATTTTTTGTCATTGATGGTTATTTATTAAATTTACTTGTAGATACCCTTAAATATTTTATGTGTAGTGTTTGTTGTTTAGATGTCTTTGTGTAAAAATACACAAAGGGAAATGGAAGATAATTCTGCTAACTGAAAATATAATCAAATAAAATCAGAAATCATTAGATATGTAGAAACTACTGTCATAGTAACCTAAAAAAAATGATCAAAGATCAGTCTTAACTGGATGATAGTCATATTTAAGCTAGTAAATTCCAGGATCTCACATGTGAAAAGTAAAAAGAAAATTTTTTAAATTCCTGAAAGTTTTGACTATGTTTCTCAAAGCTTGAATATGTGTAGGGAAAATTGTGCCCTGATCTTGAACATAGGCTCTCTTTCTACTTGAGAGACCTGAAGAGTTATAATAATGACATGTGAGTTGGGTATGTGCAGGAGGGCAGAAAGCTGACCTCCAAGAGAGAACATATATGTGAGATGTGGCAATAAAGATTCTCTAGACTCCAAAGGTCTCTTGACACTGGAAGCAAAGGTTGTGCTCAAAGCCTGTGGTTTTGTAAGAACAAAGGTGGAGACATTTTATCTGATCTTCTACATGTCCTCTCTAATCAGTGCTAAAGTTGGATAAGCAGCTTTTGTCTATTTCTTCCTGTTTTATGATAATAAATATGTATCCGAGGTTTGCTCAGGAGGGCTCCTCCCAGCGTTCCTCAGTCCCCCTGCACAGACTCTGTGTGAAGCATCTTCATTCTTCTTGGCAAAACCCCTTCATCTAGTGACCCCAAAGCCCTTTGAGTATGTATTTTAAGAAAGTGGAGAACACTTTTATGTACTAAGAAATAATAAAATCAACTTCTCAGCCTGCCCCATTCAAAATCACAATAGTCTAAATTTCAGAAAAATATATGTATTGATAAGTTCTTACAATAAAAATTCCAGTTACTTTTTAAGACACTATCAAAGCTTACCTTATAATTTCCTGCTCAGACTTGAGTTAGTGATGTGTTAACACCACTAGTTTCTGCAAGTAGATCATTAAATAATAAGTAATTTTGTGTGCTAGTAGTTAAAAAAGTTTTCTTTAGTCAAAGTGGAGATACATACTCCATGGAAATAATACAAAACAGGCTTTCAAAATATACACTTTTTTTTTTTTTTACTTTCTGAGAGCAGAGCCAGTTTTGTTTCCCTGTGCACCACTAATATTTTTTGTATGATTTTAAAAATCCCTATTAATAAGTGGATTTCTTGTTGAACTTAAATACATTTCCTTTGTCTATCAAAATTTCCTTCAAATAATAATCTTAGATTAACAGCAATTATGTTAAGGCTTTTTACCAGAGCACTGATATTCTAAGTTTATGGTTTAAAAATGGTTTAATAACCAGCTCTGCATTAATACTAACATATTTAATATGTTTAATTACTTATTAATACTAACATATTAGTATTAATACTAACATAATGTACCTTAATTAAAAATTTTTATACCACGTCTTGAGCTCATTGGCTACTATCTTCTATTTTCAGCATATGTTACTTTTGAACATTCTAAATTTATATAAATCTAATACAAAAATATTGTGCTCAGAAAGAGGGATCTGTGAAATAATTAATTCCATACATTTTAACAGACAACTTAGAAATCAATTAATATATAGACAGTCACCAAGTTATAAACATCCAAATGACATAGAACTCCCTCTAAAAACACAAGCCATTATAGATAATAGGTAAATGTACCTGTTCCAACTTGCATACAAATTCGACTTAAGAAAAAATCTACAGAAACAATCTGGTTTATAATCTGGGGACTGCCTATATTAATAAGGAGAAAAAGTAAAATAATTGTGTACATGATGAAAGTTTTCAATACTACTCTAAGCAAATGGACTCTAAAAATATATAAGAAATTGAAGAACAGATGAAAAAGTAAGCAGACTAGACAAAAAATGGACAATGTTCAAATTATAAAAATGTAATACGGAATTTATAAAATTTATTTTGAAAAATATATTGAAGAATTACCATGAGTCTCATAATTTGCCATAGTTGCAAAGATAATATGAAGATAAGGCAATGAATAAAAAGAAATCAGCCCAGACAAGTTTCCAAGTAGAATTTCAGTCCTCATCTCTATCCTTTTCAACTGTTGAAAATTATATATCCTATGATAAGTTTCTATAAAATAATGATTAAACTATTAATTTGATAAGAAAGAAATTAAATATAATATGATAAAATGTCAAAATGGGAAATGTAACTATCACACTTGGATTCTATCACATACACATCCAAACTCTCAAAATTAACACAAAGAAAATTATAAATTTATTAAGATGTACCTTAGCTACTCAGTGAAAGATAACTTTGAAGGGATTTTGGATGGCTGTAGGTTTAAAATATATCATAGTGACTTTGATTGTCAAGAAAACTAAAAATAGAATGTCAGTTATACTGTGAATATCACAAAGGAATAAATATGCAATGTAGCCACATAGAAATCATAAACCTTATCCAGCACATTGGATAATGCTCATCAACTAATGTTCATTTCCAACAGAAGAAAATAAATAACCAAAATCAGAGTAGAACTAAGTGAAATTGATAACAAAAGAAGTATATAGCAGAATAACAAGGCCAAAAGTTTTTTCTTTGAGAAGATGAACAAAATTGACAGGACTCTCACTAGATGAACCAGAAACAGAAAGTAAAGATTCTAATAGGCTTAATCAGAAATGATAAAATAGAAATCACAACTGATACCACAGAAACACAAAATATTATCTCTGAATACTATAAAAACATCTATGCCCATATGCTTGAAAACATGGAGGAAATGGACAAGTTCTTGGAAACTTACAACATCCCAGGCACAATCAGGAAGAAATACAACTACTGAAGAGAACAATATCAAGTAACAAAATTTAAACAGTAATAAAACATCTCCCAACTAAAACAAACAAACAAAAAATGCAAGACCAGATAGTTTCACAGCCAAATTTTGCCAAACCCAAAAAGAAGAATTGCTACTTATAGTGTACAAATTACTTCATAGGATAGAGAAGGGTTCTGCCCTCCCCAAATTGTTCTATGAAGCCTATGTCTCTTTGAAATCAAAGCCAGGAAAGGAAACAACAACAACAACAACAACAACAACAAAAAAACTATAGACCAATATCCTAGCAAATCAAGCTCAATGGCACATCAAATGATCCACCATGATCACGTGGGCTTCATCTCAGAGATGCAAGTATGGTTCAACATATATAAGCCTATAAATGTAATTCACCACATAAATAAAAGCAAAATGACCATATGATTGTCTTGATAGATGCAGCAAAAGCATGACAAAATTCAGCACCCTGTGATAAGAACTCTCAACAAAATAGGAATGGACAGAACATACCTCAAAATAAAAACCATATATGACAAAACCACAGCCAATATCATACTGAATGGGAAAAAATTGAAAGCATTCCTGCTTAAAACTGTAATGGGACAGGGTTGCTCACTGTCATCACATTTTTTTTTTTTTGAAGTTTTTGGCCAGGGCCTGTGCTTGAACCTGCCACACCCAGTATATTGGGCTGGTGCCCTACTCCTTGAGCCATAGGCACCACCCATCAATTTTATTAAGATCAGAGTTCAAAGTCCTAGCTAGAATAATCAGGCAAGTAAAGGAAATCTAGTATATAGATTTCCACAATATAGGAATGAGGTCAAACTATCATTTTTTTGTTGAAATATGAATGTATATCTAGAAAACTCCAAACATTCTGCCAAGAGACTCCTGGAATTGATAAATAGACTTAGTAAAGTCTGAGGTTACTAAATTATTGTATACAAATCAGTTTTCATATATTATTGCCAACAATAAGCAAGCCAAGAATCAAATCAGAGACTAAATAACTTTCACAATAACCACAAAGAAAATAAAATACCCAGGGATATGTTTAGCCAAGGATGTGACAGACTTCTACAGAGAATTAAGAAATGGTAAGGAAGGATATAGCAGAGGATGTAAACAAATGAAAACGTATCATACTCATGAATCGACAGAATCAACATTGTTACAATGACTGTACTACCAGTGTGATTTACAGCTTCAATGCCATCCCCATAAAAGTAAAAATGTCACTTTTTGAAGAATTAGAAATTATAATTTTATGCTTTGTATGGAACTAGAAAATATTCCAAATAGTCAAAGCAACCTTAAGCAAAAATAACCCATCAGGAGAAATCACCTTACCAGACCTCAAGCTATACTGAAGGTCACAGTCATCAAACTAGCAGGATATTGATGCAAGAATAGACACACAGATCTGTAGATCCTAACAGAAAACACAGATAAAAATCCATCGTCATGTTGCCACACAATCTTTGACAAAATAAATGGAAACATATGATGGGGGAAAGAATCCCTATTTAATAAATAGTGCTGAAGAAAATTGGATTGTCACTTGTAGAGGACTGAAACAAGATCCATTCCACACTTCTCACCAATCATGATTATTGATTCACAATGGATAACAGACCTAAGCCTAAAGCAAGAAAGTATAAGAATTCTAGAAGAGGGTGGTGCCCATATTCAGTAGGTAGGGCATTGGGCACATCCACTGAGGCTGGCCATTCCCGTAGGTTTACTTTTGAGCCCTGACCAATGCCAACAGCATGGTTCCTTTCCAAGCTCAGCTAATATTACTATTATCAATGGGTTGTGGCTCGGCGCCTATAGCTCAACCGGCTAAGGCGCCAGCCACGTACACCTAAGGTGGCGGGTTCGAATCCCCAGCCTGGACCCGCCAAACAACAATGACGGCTGCAACCAAAAAATAGCCGGGCGTTGTGGCGGGCGCC
>CAUYTI010122085.1:0-26864 GCA_963575145.1 Galago senegalensis | reverse complement strand
TTTATCTATCTATCTATCTATCTATCTATCTATCTATCTATCTATCTATCTATCCATCCATCCAGTCTGTCTATTTATCTATCTATCTATCTATCTATCTATCTATCTATCTATCTATGTATCTATCTATCTATCATCTATCCCTGTCTAATTTATCTGTCCCTTATGGGTCCATTATCTGTCAATCATCAGTATCTTCTATGTATAATTTCTGAGCTACCCTCTACCCGTCCCCTGTCTATCACCCCTCCCATCTATCATGTATCTACCTTTCATCTTCTCTTCTATGACTGCCATCCAGTTTTCCATTCTTTGGTCTTGGCATCACTCCCCCTTTGTTTTTATGTCAGCAATGCAGCCTTCTTCAGTACCATGCTCTTTTCCTAGAGTTTTCCTGCTTCATGTCCATCCATTAGCTTCTGCTCTCCAATTGCTTCTCCTTGGCTTCCTTTTTGCATTGATAATGTCCTTTAAGCTTGAATTGTGTGTGTGTCTGTCTGTCTGTCTGTCTGAAATACACAGTAAATAGGACCTCAGTTCTTGAATTATTTAACAAATACTTAGTGAGCACCTAAGAGGCTAAGGATCCTTCTAGATGATTTTCTTGATAATGACATTCACCCTGGCTGAGCCTGGGATTCAGAGGTTGCCAGTACTAATGGAGCAAATTTGCATTATAAGATGAAACTTTCCAGGTCCTTGTGACCACTTAGATAGGATCACTGAACTAGCCAGGCCAAATAATGCTCAGTGAACCCAATTTCAGTCTAGGCAACAAAATGCAATTAAAAACTCAAGTGCAGGTCTTTCATAAATACTGCAATGGAAACCAACTCTAAATAGGCTTATCGAGATTGCAGATCTGGCTCTATTGTGGTAAACATTTTTCAAAGAAAACCTCACTGCTGTCCAGTGAATATCTACCAAATGAATGAGAACACTGTATCCTCTACTGTTCCTCCCTGGTGCTTGGGCAGCCACAGATTCAGTGGCCTTTAATTGTAGCTCATTTACTTAATGTAGTGTTCAAAGAAATTGCTGCCATAAGGAGTTTTAAGATGCCTTGCTCTCAATGACATGCTCTTGTTTGTATATTAGCAGTGACATAAAATAGAATCTAACGAACTTGGAAAGTCCAGGGCTTTGTGTTGTTTTTTTTTTTTTTTTGCCTCATTTATTTTCCTGATTTATCCTTAGCCTTTCATGCTCTCTTAGTCTCCTCCACTTTCTGCCTTTAAACATCTAATTGCCATGTGTTCTGATTGCCATGAGCCCCTGGCCATGGTCCCTTGTTTTCTGTAATAAAGGTTCTCTCCTTTGTAACATTTTACAAAAGAGATTTTCTTAATTGAACGATCTTTGCACTTGTCATTTCCTACCTCTCATTTCCTATCTGCTTTGTTAGATGATCCACCAAGGTTCCCTTCCAGTTCTAAAATCCCATGACATGTGTGCGTGGCAACCTAAGGAGATCACAGCATTGATCACTTTTCACTATATTTTTTTTTTTAGCATTGCGGCCTGCTTTTCACTTCAATGATATTTTACAGTCCATTTGCCCTTAAATTTTCATCACAGAATCATTTCTAAGAACCAGAGGTTTCTCAGCTTCCAAAAATTCAGAACATCTGTGTCACTGGCCAGTACATTTCATACCCTCCCCTTAAAAGGAGGTGTTGAAAGAGGTAACACGTTGGTTCCCTGGATATGACAGGAGGACAAGAGAAAGAGGACCCATCACAGACACCGCCAAAGACTCATAAAGCACATTTCCTGCTGAGATAGAAAGTGTTCTCAGAAACCTTTTACCATATAGAAGGATCCAGGTCACCAGCCACTCCTGGTGGGTGTGAGCAGGTACTAGAGCTTGATCCTTTAGAACTAGCCTGGGTTCTCCTTGAAAACAAAGCATCTTTAAGTAGGAACCACCACCTTCATCCCGCTCTGCTTTTATTTTTTTCACAGCATTTATCACATTCTAAATAACATAAGATTTACTTTGTTATTATGATTATTTTTCTTTCTTACTAAAATACAGTATAATCTATACAGAGCAGCATGGTTGTCAATTATTTTTAATGATGCGTGCCAAGGACCTGGAACAATGCCAGACTCACAGCAGGTGCTCAGGAAATACATCTGAAAAAGGAATGAATGGATTTCTTCTTCCACCAGCATCACCGGCTCAGAGCCTCAACCAGGGTGAGGCTAATAGAAATTGAGGCATCGAGGCATTAAGGGTGAAAATTTTAAGGAAGAGTTAACTCTTAGGTCAACCCTGCACTAGCAGGACCCTGTTGATGAGGGGCCCCTGAAATTCAGCACCCTAATCCTTGCCTCACCCTAACCATACCTCTTAGAATCATCATTATTAAAAACATGGATTTCCCACCACACCGTGTAGGTACTGAAACACAGTCACTGAGCGAAGACAGTGGTCTGGAGATGGCATTTTTGATGAGCTGCTGTGCCATTCTAACAATTTTGTTGGAAAATCAATACTTTAAATTAAGCAGTCATGCAGAGATGAATTTTTCATTAAACCATCCCTGGCCAGTTACTTCCTCATCTCATTTAAGGCACTTCCCAACCTCTCTGTTCCTGAGCTTTCCCCTATTCTGATGAACAAAATTGGTCAGGCAGTTAACACAGCGTTTTCTAAGCCCCAGGCCCTGTTCTAAGTGCTTTAGTATTTGTAATGCGCCTAATCTTCATACAACACCATGTGGTCCATGCTATCAGTATTTCTATTCATGTACAATAAAACTGGCTCAGAAAGGCTGAGTAATTCCCCTGAGGTCACACAGCCAGAAAGGGCAGCCTCAAGACTCAAAATCAGACAGACTCACTCCAGAGACAACACGACTACTCCGAATGCTTTTATTATTTTAGCCAAAAGAAAACCGTTTTCATGTACGTCCAAGATCCTCTCAAATGGCTTCTCCTTATTCAACTATTCCCCTTGTAGAGAAGGCCTTTGCCAGTTATGTTTTTCCTCTTGAAATCAGACCCATTCTCTATCATTTGAGTAGAATTCCAATTCTTCCGTGGAGCCACCTTCAAACAGTCTCCTATGAAGCATCATCGTCTCCTCCATGGTGGTATTTTAACTTGGTGTCTGATTATCTCTATGATTCCAGCTATGTTAGATTTTGTTCTAGAACTAACCAGATACTATTAAATATTTTTAAACACTTAACCCTTATTAAGCCATTCACTGACTGCCCCTCCCTTCATTAATGTACTGGCCATTCCCTCTTCCATTCTTGCTTCTGGAGAGAGGAAAAAACAAAACACCATAGCAAGAAAAACAGAGGTTCATTCTTGGCTTTTGAAGAGGTTCAAAAGTCTGCCACATTCTCTAGGAGAGAAGAGAAGTTTCTGACAGAGCAAAGGCCATTGATTCGGGAAACCTTGTGATGAGTAAAGGTCAGAGCTATCTGGCTAATTCCCCAATCCAACAAATTGAATATAAATTCCTTACTGGGAGGAAAAGTAGAGGGGAGGCAAAAGGGAAACAGAGATTTCAGGTTCATGAAAAGGGGCAGTCCTGAAATAAATGCAGACATGACTGGTACATATTAGTTTGGACTCACAGGAGAGCAAAGGGTATCAGTTCTAGGCTAGAACCCAAGAAAGCAGAATAACTCCAGAGAAAACCTCACAGTTGTACATGAGTGTATATGCAGGCAGAGAGGGCAGGAAGCAGCCGAGCAGAGCATGGGTCAGGAACAACACAATGGCCTACTTGCTCCAAAGTAGCGAAAACCAGGGGAAGTCTTACCCTGACGCTTTCTTAAGCTAACATTGGAGTAGTCGAGTGATCTCACGTGTGTTAAAGGGGTATGGGAAGGAATGAGAGAAGGCTCTACTTGAACTATACAGATGAAGGATGATTCAGCAGTGTCCTGATAGGGCAAGAAGAATATCATGGCAGATACTGGCATAGACAAAAACCAGCCTGTCCATGTTCACCCCCAGCTGCCCACCACGAATGACCTTAATGCCAGAGGTCTCTGAGAGTCACCCGTGCTTACGTACTTCCTTCACTCTGCACTGGCACGTTTCTCTTGATGATCATCAACTCCCTAGGTCAGGCCACAGCATACGAGGGGTTCAGCAGGCATTTGGAAATACAGACATAAAGTAGAGAAAATCCCACAACTGTGGAAATCTATTTCCAAATAGAAAACCCTTCAATGGCACTGGTAACATCACAGTGGTCAATTACAAGAATTTAGAAAAGCTGCTTCTACCATAGCGCTTATCACTGATGTTTGGCGCAGATCTAAAGTATCCCCAGTCCAGAGGGAGCTCTGAAACACAGCACTTATAAACACGGTGAGGAGAGCACATGGGAGAACGGGAGATACTCTTTTTTTAGTTTTTAAAAATCATACTTTGCTGAGTCCTTAAAAGGCCCACAACAGAAGTGACATTTCTTGAGGTCCGGCCTGAGAGGGCTTGTGTAAAATTTGTTAAAAAAAGAATCACACTGTTTCTGGTAAGGTTTCTGTGGGAAAAGTTGGATGTTAACTTAGAGTTCATTTGTACATATCAGACACCTGCAGGCCTTCCTTTTTGATCAAGGGCAAATCATGATAATGCCTACTTTTTAAAAAGGGAATAGCTGAAGATTGAGAACAGAAAGAAATTAAAAGAAGGCGTGTACATAGTAAAACAAAGCAAGGCATTCTACTGTTTGACCTATCACCAATGCAGGGACACTTTGAACCAAAATACTTGGTTAATTATTATTTAAGTTCAAAATAATAGCATTATTTCAGTTCTAAAATAATTCGGAGACTTATTTAAAAAGGAAAGAAATGTAAAAAGTGAGTTGCCAAAAGGAACAGTTGTTCCATGAATGGTAGTTTGAAGGCCTGCGTTAGGACCTAAAAATACTGCAGATGGGAATAGCCATCATAAAAACCCAGACCCAGTCTGCTTTGTGAGTTTATTGTTTTTATAATTACATGTAATTAGTCCTTCTACATAAATAATGGGCAGGAGCCAAACTCAGTCTTGGGCAACCGCGGGCAGCACTGTGTGTTTTAGGTATGCTCGATGTAACTGTCTTCTCTGGTTGCTGGTCCTATTTCACCTGTATTCTTACCTTAGTGTGGCTTTTATCTTTGGCTGATTGGAAAATGATTGAGCTCTTGGCTACAGCAAATTAGCAGAGCAAGAAGGAGGGGTAGGGTGATCTTTGGACCTAGTAGTATTCTTTAGACTTTCACTGAATCAATCTCTTTGAATCAATTGTGCCTCATTAATACGACACTCTATATTTTTAAAGTATTTTAGGAAGTCTCATGAATTTGGGACAGGGCAATAAAGAGGCAATCAATAAAAATGTGAGGGTACATTGCTGTATCAGGACCCTAGGGGGAGCATGGACTAGAATAGCTTGTTCAAACTATGCTTAAAAATACTTTATCAAACTCCTATTTGTATACCATTTAGTAATCCAAAACCTAACAAGAAGACTTAAAATGATAAACAGCTGTATCCTCCTTAGCCTTCCCCAGATTCCACATCCAAAGGACATTTTCCAATCTTTCTAGTTGTTCCTTCAAATACAGATGGTCCTCGTCTTATGCTAGTTTGACTTAACAATCTTTAGACTTCATAATGTTGTGAAAGCAATACATGTTCAGAGGAAATTAGACTCTCAGCACTTCCACTGTCATTCTGTTTTTCACTTTCAAAGCAGTATTTGATGAATTACATGAGATATTTAACACTTTACTATGAAACAAGCTTCATTGTTAGACGATTTTGGACAACCATAATCTAATGTTAAGTGTTCTGAGCACGTGTAAGCTAGACTAGATTAAGTTATAATGTTTGGAAGCCTAAGTGTATTGAATGCATTTTGAATTACCATATTTTCAACTGAAGATAGGTTTATTGGGACTTAATCCCATTGGAAGTCAAGGAGCATCTGCATTTGCCTTCAAGTTTCCAATTAACATGATGACATTACACTACCGATTTTTAACAATTATCCACTAGCTTGCTGCTATGAAAGTTGAAGTTTGAACTCTTTTGTATCACCAGCCACTCTGTCCTCCCCACTACTTCCCCTCCTCTTCCTTTTGATATAGTTTCATCACATTTTTAATTAAATCTGTAGCTATATGTGGTTTTTAAAATCATTATTTAGGTAAATATTGTTCAATACTAAGCCAAGTCAAGTACTATGATTTCAGTTTCATTCCATTTTAAAGTTCCTTGGAATGAATTGCCTCTGTTTTTGAAATGTTCAAGTTTCTTGGAAATCTGGTGAAGTGTTCAAAGGCACTCCGATTTCCCTCTCTTAGCAGAATGGCCGCGGCTGGGCCAGCTGGGTAATATCGCTCTGCTCCACATATTTCCCTCCTGGAGGCCAGCACAGGTACGTCCTCATAGTGATGGCCAGGAGAAGAGGGTGGAGGTGAAAATGTGCACGTGTTTTCCTGACCTCTGCACGTGTTACATATGCTAACATCTCACCAGTCAAGGCAAGTCTCGGCCATACTCAGAATTGAGTGGCAGGACAATAGACTCAGACCCCTTGGTCAGAGCAACTACAAAGTCACATCGCAAATGGGCACCAGACATAAAAAAGATGAAGATTGAGACCATTAATTTAGTTATTCTATCACAGTCATAAATCAGATGACCACATATGAATAGGTCTGTTTCTACATTCTCTAGCTTGTTTTCTTTATCTATTTGTTCTACTCCTGTGTCAATCAATACTCAAATCTTATTATTACAGTGTTAGATCTTGACATGTTAAGTTTTCCAGGATTTTTTTTTCCTTCATGATTGCCTTGACTATTCCTAGTTCTTTGCATTTCCATTTAAATTTTAGAATCAGTGTGTCAATTTCTACAAAAATATCTCCTATAATTTTGATTGAGGCTGTATTGAATCTGACAGTGTTGAACATTACCTGATCTCCATACTCCTGATAAATACCAAAGGTTAAGAAATCTCTCCGACCTCTCTGTGTTCCAGGAAATAGCTTCCTGCAAAGAATTTTTCCCACTATGGCTTAGAGAAAACTCCTGGATGCTCTCCTTGTTTACCTAGGACAAAACCAACAGTCCTCCAAATTTCTATTCTTTGCCTCATAAATGATTACCTGACCTCTTTGTACTTGGTGATAGAACACCTGCTACCTAGACTTAGCTAAACTTTAATCAGGCTTCTCTCCTTGCTCTAGCTCCCTAACCAGTGACTGGCTCCTAAGGTTAAACAAACATACAAAATGAAGGCCCCACCCCCAAATCAGCTGAACACCAAGAAAAACATTCCCTGGACAATTGTCTGCAATCTGAAGAGATACCAGAGTATGGAGAACTGTCTGAATATGCCACCTTGCCCATCTTACCTGCCAGTCCCACTCCTTCAAACCTGGTCTTTCTAACCTTGTTGACTAAAACGCACTGCAAAAGAAAAGCCTGACTTTGGAAATGCTTGCAAATCTTATGGTTGGGGACCCTCACCCTATCGCCATTATCCTTTCCTCCTTATTAGATAAAGCCTCTCTTTATCTAAGTTCAAATTTGGTTTTATTTGACAAATCAAATTGGTTAATTTGAGAATATATATATATATATATATATATATATGTATATATATGACATCAAGGTTTTCAGTTCATGAACATGGTATAGACTTCCACTTATTTAGTTCTTAATATTTTCTAATAAAGTTTTGTATTTTTGCACACTTAGATTACATATTTCTTTCTTTAACTCTATTTCTAATCAATCATTTTTTATACTATTATTGACCTGTAGAAAATAATCCCCCCAAATGTAGTATGCTGAGTGCTTTGAAAATTGAAAGGTCTCGGTGATAAGCTTCAAAACCACCTTCCTGTCTCTCTGATCCTCCTTCCTAAAGCACTGGGAGAAATACTCTCTAGAATTTCCTTATCTGACTAAAAAAGTTAATTTTCGAAAGAAATGCAATTTTCTCCCTCCCTAGAACTCTCATCAAATAACCACAGAAGATCAAGGACAAGAAAAGAGACTGGGGCTGTGGTCACACCACCCAAACAGACTTTTCATCTAGTCTATCTATTCATCTGAAGGGAGCTCTGAGTGGTACCTGGGGAATTTTATCTGCATAATGAAACAACCTTTCTTCTGATGCAGCTCTGCCTCTCTCTTTCCCTATAACTTGTCCTGTCCAGCTTCCAAAGATATTCATTTACAAAACAATATCTGCCTCTGGGTCCATACATCTTTCCCTTAGGAAGAGTATTTAAATCTCAATCATTGGCCTCTCTTACAGTCTCACAATTTGTGTCCTGCTCCTATGTCCGTCCATGTGTATGTTAAAATACATTTAGTTGCCTTCTCTTCCTATTGATATGCCTTTTGCCAGTCCATTTTCAGTAACTCTTGAGAGGGCAGAGGGGAAGCTTTCCCTTGGCCCCTCCACAATCATAACTGGGATTTTTAAAGCTCATCTTTTAAATGGTTATAGCTGGACAATATATTGATCTTTACCAAAAATCACAAGATTTTGTCTATAATTTTTTTTTTTTTTCATTTACACAATCCCTCGGTGAGGCATTTCTTCAGAGAAGATTCCTAGTGCTCTCCTCACTGGTTCCAAGTGATTAAAACTCCTGGTGGTCAACACACAGTTTCTCATGGAGAGTCACCAGCCGAGTGAAAGAACCGCAGTCTTTCAGGTAACAACTTCCTTATCTCATGCCCAAGCTTGGGGTAAAAGCTTTCAATAGTTTCAATATATACAAAACTAGTTGTATGTTTGCTGTAGTTTTCTTTCTAGTTGTACACATTTTTAATCAGACTGAGGACATTCTGTTGTAGTTTGTTAAGAATTTTATCAAATAATGGCACATACTTTTTTGGCTAGAATCCAATAATAGAGGTAAAAACGGAGGCACATTATCTTCATGCGACTCTTTAAACATCATGTGGCAATTAGTTGCTTCAGAAACTTCAACTTGAAACCTTTAGATCCAACTAAAATACTACGGATATTTCCTTCATCATTTCTATTAAGAAGAATTTATCCTCTTGTTTTTTTTAATATGTTTGCATATCGCATCAACTACTGTATCATATAAAGAGTGGGAAAATTAATAACTCAGAATGCATCCACTGGGGTAAGGAGAAGAGAATAAATTATATCATCTAAAGATTACGTATTAAAAGCCACCCCATCTGTGCATGATTGGACCCTAAGTTATTTTCTGAGAAGTGGTAAAGTATAAAATCTGTAAATATGCAACCACACATATATAACACGATTTAGTAAAACATTGTTAATAGCAAAAGAAAATAGAAACAAACTGAATTTCTAGCAAATAGATAAATACTATAGATAAAAACTTACGGTACAACCATATAATGTGATTTTTATGTAGCCGTAAAAAATTTCATGTAATTGCATTTATTGCCTTTGAATATGGTATCAGTTTATTAGATATTTTAAAAACCCAGCAAAATGGTTTAAAATTATTTTTGTAAACTATATAATATACCTGTATACTTAAAGCATAATGGTACATATAAAATATCCACAGTGAACACAATAAATTACACAAAATGTCCATACTACTCATGCTTGTACATGTATGTGCATATGCTTCTGTACGTGTGTTCTGAAAGATTGTCATTTATCAGCCTAAGACTTTGCTTTGGCTTCGATCATCAGCATATTCATTTCTAAAAACAATGACTAAACATGAAAACTGTTACAAAAATATCTGTAGAAAATGTTAAGCCCTACTAGAAACTTAAACAACATATATTGACAATCATTAATGAATTCAATAGAGCGTGGGTGCTCTGATCTCTGCAATCACCAAATCATCAAAATAAAGATTATCATTTCTTTTTCTTTTAACAGTTTATTTATTTATTTTTTGCAGTTTTTGGCTGGGGCCAGGTTTGAACCCACCACGTCTGGTATATGGGGCCAGTGTCCTACTCCTTGAGCCACAGGCACCACCCCAAGATTATCATTTCTTAAACATGTACATGCCTGACACTTGCCAAGTACTTTGCTCATATCAGCTATCCTTGTCATTCTGCAAAAAAAAAAAAGACAGCTAAGGTGCTACAGGTAAACTTTATCAATTATCTATAAGATTATAGTCAGAAATTCATTGAGAATATTTTAATATATATAGCAAATCAAAGAAAATTAACCTGGGATGTATATGTAGAAAGAGACATCACTCTCTAACTTGTAAAGGGGGGTTGCTCTGACCACTTTTATATTCAACTATTCCTGTTTTGAAAGTATGCTCAAAAAATGAAGACTTTGACACGCCACTGAGCTGACTCTGTAACAGAAGAGATCGAGGTGTTTCCTTGTAAATCACTGCCCATGTTGATTCCCTTAAAGCATGATCAAAATAGCATTCTCCACAGTTACATTTTAGGCAGATAGTATACAGCTGGTGGTACTCAACTTAAGATATTTTGACTTTAGGATGGTACAAAAGTGATACAAATTTAGTAGAAACTGTGCTTTGAATACCAATACAAAAATTCAGGCAGAATTTTTAGGCAGATAGTATACAGTTGGTGGCACTCAACTTACTATATTTGGTATCAAAAGTGATACAAGTTTAGTAGAAACTGTACTTCAAATACCAATACAAAAATTCAATGCATTATCCAAAAATATATGAAACATTTAAAACTTCATTATGAAATAGGCTTTGTGTTAGATGACTTTGCCCAACCGTAGGCTAATGCAAGTGTTCTAAGCACATCTAAGACTGGTTAGGCTAAGCTTTCAACTTCAGTAGATTCGGTCTATCAAATGCATTTTCAACTTAATAATATTCTTTAATTATGATGGGCTCATCAGAATGCGACCTCACAGTAAGTCAAGCAGCCCCTGCTTAATTCATCCTAAACTCTGCTTATCCTTAATGCCTCCAAGTAATAAATAACTATTGATTTTTCTCTGTATCCTATCAAATTGGTCACTGTCCTTCATCAAAAATAATATTAAATATTTAAAGGACTACCCTGTCCAACTCATCTAGAGTGACAGAAAATAGATCGCTGGCTTCCTGGGACTGGCAGGAGACTTTGAGGAGAGGGAAGAGGAGTGCAGAAGGGCCCAGCATTGTCTTGGGGATGATGAAATATTCTATCTCTTGGTAGTGATGGTGATAATTTCATAAGTGTATACATCTGTCAAAACTAATTGAATTGTCTACCTTAAATAGATGCAGTGCATTGTCTATAAATTACATAGTAATAAAGTTGATTAATCAAACCAAAAAACTCCCTAGATAACTGGTATACAAAACTCTCAGGAGAAATATATCAGGTAAGCAACATCTACTTACTGTGTCCATGTTTTCTGCACCTTATACTCATAATTTCTCTAGTTCAATATAATAAATGCACAAGCCAGACCATTGACGTATTTTCTATTTTAAATAGCTCCATGATTTAGAAAAGATTATCTTTAATTCGTTCATTTTTGTTTGTTTTAGAGCTAACCTTGAAATAACTATATTTTTATTTAAAGAAAAAACTATACAGGTTCCTCTGCACTTTAAAAATCTCTACTCTGACAACTTGTCATCTTGTAATTACCTAAAACTGAAGGCAAATAAAGAAAAAAGGGAGTAAGTATAGAAAGAGAAAGATTATTTGTGGACATATTTAAACTAAAAACCTCACAATTCACCAATGAATTTTCAGCTATAATTATAAAACATATTGCTTAGAATCCTTGGGAGCAGAGGATGAGAAAAGCACTCCGATTGCTAAATTTTTGTAAAATCAGTCAGAAGAGTTATTACTTTATATTGGTGGGAAGGGATTCCTGGGTCTTGAAGGATGAACATATGGAGTTCTTCACCTTCTCCCAGAAGTAAACAAAACAGCACACACCATTTTCTTAAAAAACAAAATAAAAAAATGCCTCTGCAAATACCTAAGACACTAGAACTAGATTGAAATTGGGATTTCAAAAATAGCACACAGCTTGCTATGGGATAAAAAGAAAATTGCTTCTTTTTGTTGTTTGTTTTTTGGTCTCTTCAACATTTTTTTTTAATCTCCTGGCATATTGGAAAAAATATGGCATAGCTTTTCCTTGGAGCTGTTCTTAATTTCCCCCCATTCCTCATAGCTATAGTATATTGCTATTTGAACAATGCCTATAAGCAAAGAACTCTACATATCACTATATAGGTTGTCCTTAGAACTGACTCCAGCATATTAAAATATAAATAATAGACAATTTTATGTGGCTCGGGTTGACAAAATAGAACAAACTATGACATTTCAAGTGTATGAATTCAGTAGATTCAGTCATGCTGCTACGAGGCACTGAGCCCATTATCACTGATAATAAAATATATTAACTGAGTTCCATATTCTGTCACATAAAAAGTAAAAACAAGAGAAATCAGAAGAATTGCAAGGCCAGGTGCAACGGCTCATGCCTGTAATCCCAGAACTTTGGTAGTCCTAGATGTCACTATCACTTGAAGTCAAGCGTTCAATACCAGCCTAGAAAACACAGTGAGACCCTGTCTCTGTAAAAAAATAAAAAACTAACCAGACATGGTGGTGTGAACTTGTAATCTCAGCTACTCAAGAGGAAGAGACAGGAGGATCCCTTGAGCCCCGCAGATGGAGACTTGCAGCGAGCTACGATTGTGTCACAGCACTTCAGCCTGTGTGACAACAAAATCTTATTTCCAGAAACAAACATGAAAAATGGCAACCAACTTTCTGAATGTCACCAATTTGGCATGGAGCACTTATTATACCACGCCAGTCAAGTACGTTCTTTTACTCATTCCCATAATAAATGATTCACTGAAGAACAGCTCCATGCATGCTTATTTAAGTAAGAATTTGTCCACTGGAGAGGAGCAAAATCTTTACTCTTCAAAATAACTGAGGGCACAGTAATTTTATATTCTCAAATAAACCCTCATTTAGTTTGCTCATTATTGATTAGTACCATCAAAATTATATTAATTGACCTTCATAAGAAATCTAAATAACAGCATATCCTTCTAAGCCCATGACTTCCAAGTAAATTGATTTGGAGCATATTTCCATTTTTCTTTCATGCACAACTAGTTACTATTTTTTCAAAAGATAAATTAAAACCAGAAAGTCCTTGTACTTTATTTTCCACTGAGTCACAGTCTCTTAAATGATACATTTTCCTCAGGAAATTATTATACTTTGCATAATATTCTTTGCAGGAGGGCAAGGAAAGGATGGTGGTGATGAAAACTGGCTCTCAGCGTTGAACAGAGATGAGATCACTCTTGGTGGTAAAGCTGAGTGCAGATGGTGACTGGGTACATATTCAGATACACACATATATATATATTTTTTCCTGAATAGAGTGCCTTCACAAAATAAGAGCCAGTTGAATTTATAAAACCTTTCCCTATTTAGTTAGTTCATTTTTCATTACTTATTTTACTACTGACATACATAGGAAACCCTTGAAGGAATACCTACATTTTAGAAATATTCAAGCTTATATGACTGATGAATAATTAGTGTTTAAATCTAGAAACAATTCACTGGAAATGTTCTTGATCTTTTTAATAGTCTCGTCCCCCTATTCATTCACCAAATTGATTCCAGGTTAACTATGAAGCTGGTGCAACGGAAATGTAAAAGTCTCTCTTCCGTTGACCTTATACTGTTGCTTCATTTGATGAGTCCTCTCATAGCTTAATTTTACACCTTCTCTACTTCTCATCTCTCTCACAATATGTTTCTTGTTCCTGCTCTCCTAATCACATTTTGATCTTTTTAATTATTGTTCTCAAACTCCTGCCAGGGGGTGTCCTCTAAGAGGGTTCATTTTTAGCTATAATTTATTATCTGTATATATTTTGTCCCCCTTAGAACTATGTTTTTTTTATAACCTCAACCATTACCAATGCTCATTTGGAAATTCAGATAAGAAACCATGATGTCTTCTTTGATATCTTTTTATCACTCACATTGGCAACTATCCAAGTCCCATTGGTGGGACCTTCAGCACACTGTTGACATCTTGCTCTCTTCATTGTCACTGCCCCCACCTCTTGTACTGTAACCCTATATCACAGCCAGTATGAAAGAAAGCATTAATGGAAAATAATTCTTGAGCCAACTGAGGGCTCCAACTGCCACTTTTGGTTAATTATCATTATCATCTAGGTACGTGGCTCTTGGGAACTTGGATGAAATAATTAATAACTGTAATTTTAAAAACAGATTATTGTTTATGTAGGACTCTGAAACATGGCAGGACATAGCAAGCCCAAACCTGGGTCTCAGGGCCCTTCTCCCGTAGATCACCGTGCTCTAGCTCACTGTTTCGTCCTTGGAAACACTTTACCACTGAAAAGCCCTTTCCTTAGATCCCCTGGTACTTACTGGCTCTTCACTCAAAGGGCACCTTCTCAGAGATAACTCTTGCAAACTGCTATCTAAAGCAGCTCTCTCTCCTCTACCAACCTGTTACCTCCTTTATTTAATATTTCTTATCTCTATCTGCAAGTACCTTATTTGATTTCTCATTGGTTGTCTTCTCTAATTAGAATTTCTACCTTTTGAGTGCACATTTTTTTTGTCTTAAAATGTAGCAGCTCACACATAGTAAGCACACAATAAATAGTGAAAGACTGAACTGTTTTAACTAACCCAGAATATATATATCTGTGTACTTTCAAATGTGCTTTCAGATCCATTAATCTCTTGATGTAAATTTGGCATGAAAACTGGCACTGACGGAGGATTCCTGACTTTGTAGGTTATGTAAGTAGTAATTGCAGATGCAAAACAAAGAACTCAATTTTCCATATGATTGATCATCAATGAAAAAGCCTACGTACTTTAAAAAGTATACTATCAAAGGGAAAAGGATTAAACGTTGAGCACAAAAGATATTACGACTTCATTGTTCTAAAGCAAAGAAAATAAATTTAGACATAATATTCAGTAGTTAGAGGGTATTTTAGAATTTTCCTAATGTTCTTCTGCAGCAAAATTACTTAAGAGGACACGGAAATGGGGGTAATAAAAATTATCCTATGCATAAAAGTAGTAATAAAGACATCAATTTAATCTACATATTGAAACACACGCAAATGCTTATGTTCTTCACTGAGTTTATTCCCCCCCCTTTTCTTAGATATAACAGCATTTAACAAAGTAACAATTATTTTCTCTTTTTAATTCTATTCCTTTCAGTGGAATAACTATCTGTATCGCACATTTATTTTTGTCAAGAAAAGCAATGACATTCATTTGGGCATTGGCGTGTCTATGGATGCATGGACGTACTGAAGCTACCACCAAGATCCTTGCAATGGAGGCAAGTAAAAACCACTTCAAAATAATTTTACACCGCACCCTAGGTAATGATATTTTTGACAATTATATATGGTTCTTCTTTTGTCCATCTATTTTTATTTCATATAATAAAGTAGGTTATAATGAAACAGTATTGAAATTTTAAAAAATCCGTTCACCTTCACTAAATTTCTTCCAGGATTAAGAAATCATAATTTTTATTATCAGTCCACTCTTTGTTGCTTAATATTGATTTGTGTATATACATGTTAGAGATTATTAAAAGTTAATGGGTGATGTTAATAATATTTCAGCTCAAGCAAATAGAACCAAATTCATGTTAACCCAGGGGTGAGAATATATTTTTATGATTAATTCTTACAAAATTTATCAAGATCATAGCAATTTTACTCTTACAAAGCAACCTCTAATATGTAAATGCTTCCAGGATAGTTTACTATTGTCATCTTTTCTTATTCCTATTCTGCCAATAATATGTATCAAGTGAAAAAACGAATAGCCGTGCATGCTAAAATAAGCATTCCAAAATTTGCTATAAATTATTATGGTAAAATTTGCCTTATAAGTGCTCACATCCCCTGGGATTGGTAAATATTTAGCTGGAAATAAAGAGTTGGCAGGATCATTCCGAGAAAGAAATGAATGCGGATAAGAACTCAAATGTCACCTAAGCCCCCGTCAGAGCAAAAGGTTATTTTCTATGAGTCTTAAAGGGATTTCACTTGATAGAAAGTTTAATGGTAATATTTCAATTAAGAGCTACTTTATATGTAGGTCATCAGATCAGAGGATTTCAGAGCTAAGAGAAGCCTTAAGAATCACCAAAACCAAGCTCCTTATTTTATAAATGACGAAACAGAGATCCAGAGAGGCTTAGGAATTTGCCAAGATCACAGGAGGCAGGGTCCTGATTATCACTAATGCCTCCTGACTCCCTGGTTGAGAGCAGGGGCTAATATTACTATTGATGATGGAGGAGTCACTCTCTGCTGTAACCTTAGGGTCCTCACTCACACAGTACAGGTCAAATCACACCTACCTCATAAGGTTAGTGACCGGTTTTGTCTCCAGCTTCCTAACTTCCAGAAATTGTCATCACTGTTACTCTCCCACGGCTGCTTTTCATTGAACTGCACATGCCCTGGTACACTATCATTAGGGCTGGATTTGAAATGCGCAAGAAGACCCCTCAACTGTGTTATACCCTTTGGTATTATACCCATTTTTAATTTCACTCATTGATTTTTAAGTAATTTTAAAGTTACAGAAGTCGTAAAATAATACTGTATCCTACATATGCCTGTCACTCACTTTCCCAAATGTTAACATCTTACATAATCTTATTACGTTTAAAAGACATGAACATTTGTAAAAGACTTCTTAATTGAAATGCTTCCTAACCACAAAATTTGGGTTTTCCTAGTTTTTCTAATTAATGCCCTTGTCTTCCATGATTCAAATCAAGCTGGCATGTCACATTTAGTATATAGCCTAGGTCAATGGTTCTCAGCCTTCCTAATGCTGTGACCCTTTCATACAGTTCCTCATGTTGTGGTGACCCCCAACCATAAAATTATTTTCATTGCTACTTCATAACTGTAATTTTGCTACCGTTATGAATCACAATGTAAATATCTGATATACAGGATGTATTTTCATTGTTACAGAGGGGTTGCCACCCACGGATTGAGAACCACTGACCTAGGTCTTAAATTACACCTTATCTTAATCTAATTAAAAATGTAGCTGCTTAGATCTATTGACAAAATCAAAGGGGCTCACACATAAGCAGAGAACATTTTGGAAAAGCAAGTGCGTATCCAAGCAGGACTTATGTGGAGGGTCTCCTTCCTCCTTTAAAGTAAGTGCTACAGGCTCGCATTAACCAACTCTGCTGAAGTTGGAACTGCAGTTCTTCCAGGAACTACTTAGCAAGTCAGAGAAGCAATCCTTCGTGTTTTAAGTCTTGAAGTATGTTTCACTTTTAAAAAGACTGATAAGGGTATAATGAACACGCTTTGGCACTTCCTTAGAGAATCACAAGTTTTTATGTCTAATGCCCTCCCCCAAATCATTTTGCCACAAGAACATTTACACCAGAATGTTTACTGCAGCTCAATTCAGTTGCCAACATATGGAAGCAGCCCAAGCACCCATCAACCCATGAATGGATTAACAAATTGGGCATAGGTATATGCCCATAGGTATATGAATACCACAGAATACAATTCAGCCATATGAAAAGATGGAGGAGACTTTACCTCTTTTGTGTTTACCTGGATGGAGTTGAAATGCATTCTTCTAAGTATCATAAGAACGGAAAAAAATATATATCTATTGTACTCAAAAATATATATCTATTGCACTCAATACTAATATGAAACCAATATATAAACAAGTATGCACCCACATGAAAGAAAAACACAAGTATAGTCTAGCAGGGAGAAGAGAGGGCAAGGGGAGAGGTGATTGGCAGGATTTCACCTGATGTGCACAATGTCAAGGTGTTCAGCACGCCCCCATGTGAAGGGCTCAACTATAGCTTGAACTTAACCTTAGAAATGAAAACAATGTAACCTAAACATTTGTATCCTCATATTAATCTGAAATTAAAAAAAAAAAAACAGAAAAATGCATTGTTTAAAGCCAGCCTGTAAAAAATGCAGCTGCCCTGTTCTCTTTTTTCAAGAGAAATAAAAAACAAATGATGCCCAAACCTCAATGATACAACTTTGAATTTAAGAAAAAAAATCCCGTCAATAGAAATCACACAGATCCTAAGAGCGGTCACTCGTTTACAGAGGAAGAACACTATTCCCTAGCTTGGAAGTGACCTAAAAGCATACCTAAATGATGCCCAGCAACATGTTATAAATGCCCACACTCTCTAAGAACTAATTCCAAACTTACAAAGAGAAAGAACATATGGAAAACTGTGGAAAAGCACCAATTTCTTCTCTTGTGAAAGCCACCAGGGGATTTATGGGGCGATGGCATGTGATTACAGCCTGGAGCTTACCCAGGGCAGGAGGGCAACAGAGTGACTTTCCTACTGTGATAGATGCTCCTATGAGAGATAGATCCTACTGTGATAGATGTTTACTTGGCACTGCATTGCCACTACAGAGGAGGAAGGACCAGAGATGGGCTTTCTAGCACCCTAGACTGTGAGAAGTTAGAGAGTTAGAGGACAATGACACTGGCAAGACATCACTCTGGAAGTTCTTAGCATCACAAAAACCCTTGCTTCCTGGACAAGAGCTGAGAAGGGGCATCATCTCCCTGCCATCCTCGCATCTACCACTGCTGGTACAGGAACCAGAGTTGTAACATTTACCAAGCACTTTCTATGCTCACACATGCTGCCAAAGACTTCTGATTTTTTTTTTTTTTTGGTAGACACAGAGTTTCACTTATAGACCTCTTAAGAGTGCTGTCATGTCACAGCTCACAGCAACCTCCAGGGTCAAAATTTACCCATTACCATTCAGGTGGCCAAAACATAGTAATTCTACTCTTTAGTTTCCATAATTAATCTCATCCTCTTTCTAGTCCCCAACCCTAAAAATGATACAATATCTTGGCTACAAGAAATTCACCTTTCTTCTGATTTGAACAATTCTGCGATATTTCAGGGATTTTCTTTTCTTATGAACTGCCTCTCAGGATCTTGTCAATGGGTTAAGACCTGGTGGCTCGGGCTTGGTGACTCTACTTTCCTTTAGCTCTTGCTCATGCTGCTGCTTTGCCAGGGCCTGGCTACAAATCCCCATATAGTCCACCCCCAAGGGAGCTTACCTGCCAACACTTTTCCCTATTTTTAGCTTTCTGAGACCCCTGGAGTCAATCATATCATGCCACACCACTGCCCATGGCCCTCAAGGGCCCTCTGTTTAACTTATAATGAAACCCCAATTCTTCCCAAAGAATTTATGGGTCCAAGTGCTTTATGGTCCAAGTGCTCCCCCCATGACTAACCTACCAGATCCCCTTTGCTCACTCAGCTCCAGCCACACCAGCTTCTTCCTTGTGTTTCCAACAAGCGAAAGTCCCAGGGCCTTTGCACATGCTATGATGCTATTTAGTCTGCATCACCTCTCTCCCTTTGGAAGTCATATGCTGGTAGGACACTACCCTGTGATGACCTACTGTTTACCTCGACTGAAATAGTACCCTACCCTTATGCTCTCCAGGTCCTACCCTATTTTTCTCACAGCCCTTCTCACTATCTGGCATCTTATAGTCATTTTCTGACTGATAGCTTGTCCCCTGCCAACCAGAATATAAATCCCAGACAGACACTCAGTTTTTCATTATCAATGACCCTTTGAGGTGGATATTAATATTATTATTATTTCTATCATATAGGTGAGAAAATTAAGTTCAGGGAGTTTAAGGGATTTGCAGAAACTCAAAACAATGAAAATTGTCTTTCCATCCTGAGGGAGGAAAAAAGTTTACAGCAATGTGTGGTTATGTAAATAAGAAAATGTGACAAGACCTCTGCTTAGCTGCTGACCCAGGACCAGGGAGCACCAGGCAGCACCAGGAGCCTGAGAGGAGGCCTGAAATAAAGTAGGCCACCAGCTACTCAGCAACATTTCCACTGTAAACAAACCTCCTTTGAGGAGGCCTGCTCATTTTTCAAGTGGTCAGGGCAGCAGCTGGGTTGCAGATAATCAAAGAGCCTGGGGGCATTTCGTTTTTAATGTTTTGACAGTGAGAAAGTGGGGAAACCTCAGCATTTTAGGCATTGTTGTCATGCTTGGAAGGTTCTTTATTAGGCCTTGAGATCAGATGTTTCTCCTGGTGGCCGTTTTGATTCCTACTTACAAGGTCTAAAACCCTGAGTCTCACATCCTCAAGAAACACACCCATCACCTTCGGACACACAGAGGGTGCATGGGCAGGGCTCCTGGGCAGCATCTAAGTGACTGCTGATCCCATGTGTGTTTTTCTTCTTGCTGAACTGGTCTCCTTGAGAGCCCAGCCTGGGCTTTACTCCCTCTTCTATCTCCCAGAGCACCTGGCATAGAACAGATGTCCAATACATCTCTGTTAAATTCCATTGGCAGTTCACTTAATCAGTCCAGGCCTGGTTTTCTTATCTTTGAAATGGGGAGAGTGAAGCTATGTACAAGGACTATCAGAATGAACAAATAAGTTCAGACAGGTATTTTTTCCTTAGCAGCACACACGAGATGTGCTGGCTTTCTTTAGCTATAAGAAGTGAAACAAGCCAGGCGCGGTGGCTCATAGCTGTAATCCTAGCACTCTGGGAGGCTGAGGTAGATAGATTGCTTGAGTTCACAAGTTCAAGACCAGTCTGGGCAAAAGGGAGACCCTGTCTCTAAAAAGTATCTAGGCATTGTGGAGGGCACCTTAGTCCCAGCTACTTGGGAGGCTGAGGCAAGAGAATCACTTGAGCCCAAGTTGTTTGAGGTTGTTGTGAGCTATGATGCCATGGCACCCTACTGAGGGTGACAAAGTGAAACTTTGTCTCAAAAAATAAAAAAATGACTCAAGTGTGTGATGAACCTTTTAGGGGAAATGGCATCACTTCACTGATCTTATACTTTTAGAGAGGTAAGAGTTCAAGTTTTTAATAGAGCTACTTAAGAGAGTGGACGTTCTTAATGTAATGAAGGAAGGAATTTATATTCTATGCGCCAGAGTTAATAAATATTCTAGTTCGCTCAACCTAATCACCAAAAACTCATGCTGCAAATTGAATAATATTGCCCTACAGCAGTCTAAACGTAGGATATTCACTTATTTTAACCAGACAGGAAAAAATGATGATTTTATCTTAGTTATCATTTGGTAATTTACGCTAAGCTAGGCATGCTGTGGAATGATTTAAATGGGTTGTCTCAGTTATTCCATAAAATTACCCTATGATGTATGTTTTTCCTTTTCTCTGAAGCACAGAAAACTCAAGGTACTTGCTCAAGGTCACAAAACCAATGAAACATCAATCCATCCTCACGACAAAGCTATGAGCACCTCCCATGCACGAGGCCTTATCACACAGCTGCTGACGCATTCAGTGAGGAGGAAACAGACACAGGTCTGCCCTCGAGGAGCTTGAGATACAGTGTAGGACAATACATTCAGTGAGTAATCACACAGATAAACACATAATTACAAACCGCACTAAGTTCTGGGAAGGAAAATTACAGGGTACTAGGAGAACCAGGTTCTGCAAGCAGAAGTGACAGGGGAACGTTGGTAGATTGTCAGTTGGGGAAGGGAAGTCAGAGAAGGCACCTGGTAAGTGAAACGGACATGTGAGCTGAGTGACAACTAGGGAAGGAGGGTGATCAGTCAGGAGGCCAGAAGTGTGTTCTGTTAGACTCTTACAACCAAGCGTCCGTGTAGACACAAAGTGGGAGAAAGGGCCAAAGCCTGAGAATGAGGGCAAAAGAAATCAGAAATCAGAAGAAAGTGGAGAAAAGAGTGAAAAAAAAGTCAGAAAGAGGAATCAGAGAACGCATTTGTACTAGCTAAAAGCTTTAAAACTGCTGGTTTACTGTGAAGTGTGTCTGTCTTTACCAAGTAGGTTTGAGAACAATTTGTAAGGTAGGAAGATGGACACCAAGCCAGGTGTGACTGAATTTGTGTTTCAGTGGGAAGAGTTAAGTAATGTTGGAACAGCTGTAAGTGCGGAGAAAATCCAAAGTTGTTTAAAACTTCTTGATGATGTTACATAGACTTTATTTCATAAATCAGTAGACAAGTCGGGCATGGGTCTTGGTTCAGTTAGAAAGACTAACATAAGCTCTCTGCTCAAAGGTGCTGTGAATTCACTCAGTTTCATCCACACATCTTGAACCTTATAGGCACAGAAGTTTCTCATGAGTGGTTTACTTTATGCCCCTACAAAGCAATACATAACAATTTAAAAAGAACAAAAATGGGGGAGCAGTGCCTATGGCTCAAAGGAGTAGGGTGCCAGCTCCATATGGTGGAGGTGGTGGGCCCAGCCCCGGCTAAAACCTGCAAAAAAAAGATACACCAAAGTAATATATTACACTGACATATTAATGAATGAAGAGGTAAATATAGTCATAAGAAATTTCTAACTAAAGTCCACAACCCTCAGATAATCCAAAAAGATAAGACAGATAATAACAGACATTGGAAACACAAGAGAAGCTAGAATCTAAGATATTTAAGAACTGCCAAGGGCAAATACGAGAGGAACATTTTCCACCCAAAGTTAAATCTAGAAATAACAAAAATGCTGGGCTGTCATATTTAGCAAACACATCTGATGGAGACGCTATTTTGTGAAAACTCCAAAAATTTTTTTGGCAAGACACGCTTGTCTAAAATTCTTCAGACACAACTAAGACTCCTTCTTCTGAAATAGATCCGTTACTAAAATTCACACTTGAGAAATACTTAAGACCAAAATCAACAAGTAAGCCAGAGAAAATGAAGGCATTTCTTTCTAAACTAGCCTATCTGTAACTTTCAAACAGTTTGAAGCAGTTGGCCTTAGAGAGCACTATTTGCAAAATGTCTAAAACTTGCAGAGAAAAACCAAAGGCAACTGTGAACAGCATCCAGACGGAGACGCTCTTACCAAATCATCGACCTACAGCTTCAAGTATTCAACCACAACAATCAACAGATTTCCAGCCAGTGTGTTTTGCAGACTGAAACATCTGGGCTTCATCAACTTGCATTTTTGACAATCACAAAACATTAAAAAAGTCTTCAAGTAAAAATTTGTTAAAATGGAATTTGGCTACCTTTCATAGGGGGCCCAGGCTGAACAATTTCCTCACTGAGCTGCATAGGTCTGAAAGAGATTCTGTCTCTTAGACCTGCTTTGTTGTTGTTCTTTTTTTTTAATTTCTGAAAGAGTTTTGATTTCACACAATGTTGAGTAGGAAGATTAAAGAGCAGATGGAACATAAAGGGATATAGTGCCACCCCTGGGAGTGCCCATGGCAAGTCTCCCCCCAGGACCTTACTGCTAACTATTCTTAATCTCCCAACTAAGCTCCTTATACCCTGTGAAACTAGTAAAGTTACCTTCCCTCCTGAAGTTCTTGGTAGTCCTTTCTATTACTACTGTACACATACACACACATATATGTTATATGCTATATGTGTTATATATGTGTGTAATATACACACACATATATATGTAAACATATTGGACATCTATTATATTTTAGGCTACTATCAAATCTACTAACATTTTAAAATTCATTTAATGGGCAGAACCCTGAGAAACAGAAAACATTATCAAGCCAGTTTTCCAAAGGAGAAGAGGAAAGTAATTATTGCGGTCATTATAATCTTTCACAGTTATTTATGAATTTATAAGGATAGCTGCTCATGTTTATAAGCCCTGAGTGAGCTGGGACCCATATGGCCCAGCTCTGTGTCACTCAGGAAGTCAGGCACAGAATCTAGGGCAGTACGTGTACTTATGCCAGGAAAAGTGTTTTGATTTGATATTGAAAAGAACAGAAAGCAAACCTTAGTTAAAGTAAGTCCTCTAGAAATGACATTTCAATTCAATATTGACTTGGAAATAAAATCCAAGATCCATTCATATTCGATACTAAAACCAAATACCACATGAATATAAATAAGAGGCATTTCTGTGTCGGTCATTCTTTTGGTATTTCCAGCATGGACAGGAACGGGGTAGAAGGAGCCAGGAATGTGGGTTCCTTCACTGGAAAGCAATGGTGCTGACACCAAGGTTCAGTGCCATTTCATGAAGGAGCTGTAAGCAGAAAATAAGGCTGAAGAGGCAGAGGGGAAAGAAAAAAAATATATATATATATACAGACATTCACATTTCTATGGATTAAAAACCCAATGAAAGAATAAGAAACCAGTCCATCAATTGATAGAATTTTCAGTGCAGTCAACCTAAGCTTCAATATTTATTCCAAGAGGAAAATTGAGCCTCAAGTTCAAAAATGACTCTCAGATCCCATTCTCTGCCCAAATACACACGTATTTACCTTTAGGTGACTATGTGGCTGTATTTAAATTTTCAGCTCTAAAAGCTACCAGACTGTAAATAGACTCATTTCAACCATTTTATAAAATTGTATTAGCTTTCCTTTCCTGCCATCCTCCACGGCAGGAAAAGTTCTGACGTGCAGAAAATGTAAACGATTTCTCTAGATAATAGTACTGGTAGGCCCCCAAACCATCAGTTCATTCTTATTTCTGAGAGCCTGTTGAATAATGCCTGGTCATGGCTTTGTGCTAATGGAGTAAATTTCAGCATAAGAAGCCGATGAAATATACTACCTCAGGACAAAAGAGAAATAAAGAGGGTGTTATTTAGCACCATGGGGTATATCAGATCAAACAGGTTCTTTGTTGGGTAGAGAAAGATCAGTAAGCACAGCCGAGGACGGAACGCGCTGCCCTCTGGGAGCAAATCCCGTATGGCTAACGCTGGCATCTGCCATGGACCTTGAGACAGAGTACAGCAAGGTCACACCAGGCTAGCAATTCCTCCCTAAGTCTGTTGAGCTCTTCCAGAGGCATGCCCCCGACCTGGTTCTTCAACATTCAGTTCTCCAAAGGAAGGGACTTCACTGCCACGCATCTCACTCCACGATCTGCACACCCAATGGTGAGATGATCAGCACGGCTGAACTATTACCTTCCATACCTCCCATTACTCTAGTATTTCCTCCTGATCCCTCATTCAGGGAATCTAACATTCATCTAAGCAGAATCTAAATGGATTCCGTTTTCCAAATGGAAGAAAGTTTACCATGGATCAATGACAGAAAAAAAAAATGAAGATAGTAAAATGTTTGGCTATTAAGTCTCTGCAGTCTACCTTAAGACAGGAGAGATTTAGAGAGAAGCTTGGCTACATTTGCCACCCCAATTCCCAGCAGGCAAGCCTACGAAAAGGAGACTGTTAGCTGGAGGAGCCACAGAGAAGTTAGATAAAAGCCAAGGCGATTAGATGTTGACACGATGATAAACTGCATTCCGCCGCCTCCCCCAGGCTCAGTGTGTGTGGACAGTAGAGAACCTGATTAGTTTTCAGGATTTTAGAGTACAGGGAAATTATGGTTGATATCCTGCATGGAATTAGGGAGGCAGAGTGTTTCAGCTGCGCCCTAAGCCAGTGCTCTGATGTGCATATGAATCACCTCCTGCAGACCCACAGCAACTTGAGGCAACAGTAAAACCTTCCCACCCCTGAGCAAGGAGAAGGCGCCTATTTCCAGAATAAGCTGGAAGTCGAAATAGTCTTCAAGGTCATAATAAAAGAGGAAAGGGGACGGGTACCGTGCACCAACTCTTCAGAGACTGGCATAGGACACTGAGGATAATTGTACATCTCGGCAGAAACTAAAGAAAAAAGGACCAAATTTGAGATTTATTCTGAGATTTACTCAGCTCTACCTGCTACCCTGGTCCATGACCACTTGACTCAAGGGAGAGCGGTAGCCACAACCATCATGGCCTGGTGGATTAAGAACCCACCTCGCCCCACATGGCGGCTGTAGTGCAGCCTGGCTTCCATCATACACACTGCAAGATGGTCTCTGGCTCCTGAGCCCAACACTGACAGTTCACACAGCCTCAGCCTTCCCCCTTCTAGATGCAGGTGCAACACTACTCTGTGGACACAGGATGTGGCTTCCCCAGCAGGTGCCTCCAGGGGCTCATTGGAAAACTCCTAAGTGTAAAGTGCTGACTAATGGGAGGAAGCCATCCATATGTATTTGCAAAACTGAAGCCAGTTCTGCTGAGTACCTACTCTTTGCTTCCTTTCTTCCTCCCCTCTTTTATGCTCACGCCCATCACCCTAGAACTGCACACTTGGGGGTGGCACCTGTGACTCAAAGGAGTAGGGCACAGGCTACCTATGCCAGAGGTGGTGGGTTCAAACCCAGCCTGGGCCAGAAAAAAAAAAAAAAAAAAAAAAGAACTGCACACGTGATCACTCATTGACATGCAAGTTTTGTCCCTCACTCTGTTTCTAACAGACTCTAAGGCACCCTGGTACTTAAAATTTCTTCCAGGAAGGAATAAAAGAAAAAAAAAAGCCCTAACCCTTAAATTAACAATAAATGGCTGTATTTGACTGCTTTTAGCAGTCAAAACCTGACTGGGAGGCTGTCATCCAAATTAAGGCTGTTACATTTTCATACCTCTGACTTGGTGATTTAGTTATAGAAGAGTCCTGGCATCCAGAAAGATTAAGACATTCAAACTTTATGAAAATCCTTTACCAGCTCTGCGCCTATAGCTCAACCGGCTGAGGCGCCAGCCATGTACACCTGAGGTGGCAGGTTCGAATCCCCAGCCCGAACCCGCCAAACAACAGTGAGGGCTGCAACCAAAAAATGGCCGGGTGTTGTGGCGGGCACCTGTGGTCCCAGCTACTTGGGAGGCGGAGGCAGGAGACTCGCTTGAGCCCAGGAGTTGGAGGTTGCTGTGAGCTGTGATGCCATGGCACTCTACCCAGGGGGACAGCTTGAGGCTCTGTCTCAAAAA